>ONZH01015340.1:0-44038 GCA_900303285.1 Rhinella marina
GATAGAGAGTGGGTCATAGTCGGGGAGAGTGGGGGTTAGTGGGGTTGGGATAGTGAGGAAGTAGGGAGAATATTGGGCAAAACATCAACCAAAGTAACCCAAAAACCCCGGATATTCACTCACAGTAATAGTAATATAAAAAGTGGGGTAAAAAATATACATAGACCTCTTAATTGTATGTACACTAATGCCAGAAGCCTGACTAATAAAATGGGTGAACTGGAATTGGTGATGTGTGAGGAGGACTATGACATAGTGGGAGTAACTGAGACATGGCTGGATGATAGCTATGACTGGGCAGTTAATGTACAGGGTTACAGTCTGTTTAGAAAGGATCGCCAAAACCGGAGAGGGGGAGGGGTTTGCCTTTATGTAAAGTCCTGTCTAAAGCCCAAACTCCGGGAAGATATAAGTGAGGGACATGAAGATATGGAGTCTTTGTGGGTAGAAATAAATGGAGCCAAAAGCAATAATAAAATACTAATAGGAGTTTATTATAAACCACCTAATATATCAGAGTCCACAGAAAATCTACTTCTTAATTAAATAGATGAGGCGGTAAATTATAATGAGGTCATTATTATGGGGGACTTCAAATACCCAGATATAGACTGGGAAACTGAAACCTGTATATCTCATAAAGGAAACAGGTTCTTGGAAATAACCAAAGGCAATTACCTTTCCCAACTGGTTCAGGACCCAACTAGAGGGACAGCCATACTGGACTTAGTATTAACCAATAGACCTGACAGAACAACAGATGTGCAGGTCGGGGGACACCTGGGAAATAGTGACCATAATATAATAACCTTCCAATTGTCATTCAAAAGAGCGTTTTCTTCAGGGAGGAACAAAAATACCAAAACTTCAAAAAGCTAAATTTAACCAACTAAGAAAGCCATAGACCTAACTAACTGGGACAAAATCCTCAAAAATAAAAATACAGCCACAAAATGGGATATTTTTAAAAGCATCCTAATATCTAATTGTGAGAGGTACATACCTTATGGGAATAAAAGGTTAAGAAACAAGAAAAAAACAGTGTGGATAAATAGAGCTGTAAAGAAAGCAATAAATGACAAAAAGAAAGCATTTAAATCACTAAAACAGGAGAGTGGCGAGGAAGCATTGAAAAACTATAAGGAAAAGAATAGAATATGTAAAAGACAAATAAAAGCAGCCAAACTAGAGACTGAGAGATTAATTGCTAAAGAGAGTAAAACTAACCCTAAAATGTTCTTCAATTATATCAATAATAAAAAGTATAAACCTGAAGGTGTCGGCCCCTTACAGAGTAATGAGGGGAGAGTTGCAGAGAGCGATGAGGAGAAAGCAAAACTATTAAATATTTTTTTTCTCCACTGTATTCACTGAGGAAAATAAACTGTCAGATGAAATGCAATATATAAAAGTAAATTCCCCATTAAAAGTGTCCTGTCTGACCCAGGAAGAAGTACAGAAACGTCTTAAAAAGATTAAAATAGACAAATCGCCAGGACCGGATGGCATACACCCCCGTATCCTAAGAGAATTAAGTAATGTCATAGCCAAACCCTTATTTCTGATATTTAAGGACTCTATACTGACAGGGAGTGTTCCACAGGATTGGCGCATAGCCAATGTGGTGCCAATATTCAAAAAGGGTCCAAAAACAGAGCGCGGGAACTATAGGCCGGTAAATTTAACATCTGTCGTGGGTAAACTGTTTGAAGGTTTTCTAAGAGATGCTATCTTGGAGTTCCTCAATGAAAATAAGCAAATAACTCCATATCAGCATGGCTTCATGAGGGATCGGTCATGTCAAACTAATTTAATCAGTTTCTATGAGGAGGTAAGTTCTAGACTGGACCGCGGAGAATCAATGGATGTCGTATATCTGGACTTCTCCAAAGCATTTGACACTGTACCACATAAAAGGTTAGTATATAAAATGAGAATGCTTGGCCTGGGAGAAAATGTCTGTATGTGGGTAAGTAACTGGCTCAGTGATAGAAAACAGAGGGTGGTTATTAACGGCACATACTCAGATTGGGTCACTGTCACTAGTGGGGTACCACAGGGGTCAGTATTGGGCCCTATTCTCTTCAATATATTTTTTAATGATCTTGTAAAAGGCTTGCACAGTAAAATATCATTTTTTGCAGATGACACTAAACTGTGTAAAGTAATTAACACAGAAGTGGATAGTACACTGCTACAGATGGACCTAGATAGATTGGAGGCTTGGGCAGAGAAGTGGCAGATGAGGTTTAACACTGACAAATGTAAGGTTATGCACATAGGAAGGAATAATGCAAGTCACCAGTACATACTAAATGGTAAAACACTGGGTAGCACTGACTTGGAAAAGGACCTAGAAATTTTACTGAACAACAAACTAAGCTGTAGAAACCAGTGTCAGTCAGCTGCTGCCAAGGCCAATAAGATAATGGGTTGCACCAAAAGAGGCATAGATGCCAGTGATGAGAACATAGTCCTGCCACTCTACAAATCACTAGTCAGACCACACATGGAACTGTGAACAAGGCAGACATAGCAGAGCTGGAGAGGGTTCAGAGGAGGGCAACTAAGGTCATAACTGGAATGGGTGGACTACAGTACCCAGAAAGATTATCAAAATTAGGGTTATTCACTTTAGAAAAAAGACGACTGAGGGAGATCTAATAACAATGTATAAATATATCAGGGGTAAGTACAGAGATCTCTCCCATGATCTCTTTATCCCAAGGACTGTGACCATGACGAGGGGACATCCCCTGCGCCTGGTGGAAAGAAGGTTTGTCCACAAACATAGAAGATGATTCTTTATGGTAAGAGCAGTAAGACTATGGAACTCTCTGCCTGAGGAGGCGGTGATGGTAAGTTCACTAAAAGAGTTTGAAAGGGGTCTGGATGTATTTCTGGAGGGTAATAATATTACAGGTTATAGTTACTAGAGATGGGTTGTTGATTCAGGGAGTAATTCTGATTGCCTGATTGGGGTTGGGAAGGAATTTTTTCCCCTAAAGTGAGGAAAACAGGTTTTTTTTGCCTTCCTCTGGATCAACTTGCAGGATAACAGGCCGAACTGGATAGACAGATGTCTTTTTTCCGCCTTATAAACTATGTTACTATGTTACTAACTGAATTGCTAAGGAGATGGGGGGTTGGTCAGAGACTGTGATTTGGCTAATATTGGATAGTTTAACAGCCCCCAACACATGATTTGATAAAAATATATAATCCAGGTGTTAGTAAGTGCCATGGACGACTGTAAAAAAGTTATAATCCTTATCACTGGGATGTAGCAGTCTCCAGATATCTGAAATTTGGTGAGCAGATAGGGCTGCCTTAAGCTTGTGAAGTTGATTAGCGGAAAATTTGGGGACATTGGAGGAGGAGTCCATAGGATCATCTAGGACCAAGTTGAAGTCCCCTCCCATGAAAATTGTTCCCTCTCTGAATGCATGTAGGGAGTGTAGCATGCCAACTAGCCTGTGAATTTGTTGCAAATTGGGAGAGTAAATGTTTGCTAGAGTCACCCTAGAGCCATATAGAGTGACTTTTAGGAATAGATATCTGCTCTCTGGGTCTATTGATTGTAGCAATTTGTAGCAAGATCCAAACTTTTGTGAGAAAATCTGGATGACGAAAGGTGACCTGCTTGCCATTAATGGAGGTACTGAGGCCAAAGGGGTACAGCCAACGGAGCGGATGTTTTTTTGCTTGCAGATGGTCTGTAAGCGCCTTAAAAATTCTGCATTTTGTTAGGGTACTTGCCGCCAGATCTTGAAATAGCTGGATTTTATTATACTCCAGGGAGAGGTCTCCTTTATCTCTGGTTGCTGCCAAGATGCTGGTGCTGTCAAGGTAGTTAAGTAGGCCGCAAATGTTGTCTCTCAGCGGAGAGCACGGATCAGGCTTGAGCCTCAACGCTCTGTGGGCTCTTTCAATAATTACTGAGTCGGCCTTCCCTTGGCCCACTAGTGAGGTGAATATGTGTCTGATCGTAGTGAGTATGTAGTCCGTCTGGACGGATTCTGGGACTCCTAATATATGGACATTCTTCCTTTGGCTCCTGTTCTCCTGGTCATCAAGACGTAGGAAGGCCATGTTCATCTGTTCAGGAGCTCCCTGATCAAGCGACCATCTCCTGACGACGGCTAGCTCCACTCCCCTTGTCTATCTTGCTTTTGACTTGGTTTGTTTCTGACATTGCTATTGGATACTGTTTTGGCTTTATTGATTAACTGCTCTGTATCTGAACCTGGCTAGTGCTACTACTTGACTTGTCACCCTCACCTGCTGGCTGCTACCTGGAAAACTCAAAATTGGTTCCATTCCACCTACAAGAACAGCTCAGGATGATCTAGTTAGGTTCCTGATAATGGAATTGCTCTTATTAGGGTGGCTATTCCACACAATAGGGAGTAGGGCCCTGTAGTGTTGCATGGCAAGTTTGTCAGCTTTTATTGAGCTGGGTAGTTAGTGTGAAGTCTGACAGTGGTTGTGTGGTTTGCTGGACAGTTACTTGTGTCCCATTAGTTTTGCTACAGCCTTCACACACAACTAGCACTTGCTGAAGACACAGTTCATAAAAACTGATATAGGGCAGTGTCATGATGTGATATAGTATCACAATTGTTTTTCAAACCCTTTGAATCATTGGTAAAATAACTTCAAAAATGTTTGAGGCTCTTTCTTCAATTTATAATTTATTGCAGGATATGTGGGTAACGCGGTTCTAATAACTTTCTTATCCACTAAATCTTTTCCTACAAATGAGTTTATAGATAGATGTTTATCAATCGATAAAAGCCAAGTGTAATTACTCGGAAATTTCCCAAAGCTGATTCTAAACTCCTTACCTGTCTTCCATCCAACTTTGATTACAGCTACAGCGACAAAACCAAATTGATCAGCAAAATCAGCGACTTCAGGAATAAAAGAAGAAAACATGGGACAGTAGAGGCTGAACCAATCAGAGCCCAGCTAAGACGTAAAGCAATAATACATAATTGCAGGACTTGCCAAGCTGTGCTAGATAAAAGATCGTTCATAATTGTCAAGTAAATTGCGTCTTGTATCGAGCTTAAAAAATGAATCATGAGAAGCATTTTCTTATTGATTACTGGAGTAGAAAGAAGTATTATCCTGCTTGTGCAGAGAAAGGTGCTGTAATTATTTTCTTGTTCATTTTGCTTCTAAAAATAAAGTATATCTTGCATTAGTTTGATCAGTCTGAAATGATGCTTCTAGTTATTTATTTTTATAGAACCATTTGCTTTTTATTAAATACAGTAATGAGCTTTAAAGTTAAAGGGGTTGTCCGAGATAATTAAAAATCTCAGACAAGCCCTGCAAGAGTCTAAAATAAAAAATCATCTTATGCTCACCCCTTTCTCCAGCCCTGTTCTCTGTGGCACTGGTCCTGTCCTCCTGCTGATGCTTGTTTGTAAACTGCAGTATGGACTTGCCAGTATTCTGCATAAAATTCCTGCAGCCAATTATTGTCCTGATTGGTCTAATGCTGGGGATAGCAGATGGTTGCATTGGTGACATTTCATATACTTGCATGTCACTTGTGCACACCACATGTCAGTTAGATCAGCATCCTCGGTGGTAGACCATTAAAGACAGTGATTGGCTGCAGCAGTAATTTGCTGTATAGTCACACATCCACACTGCAGTTTGTTAACAAGCAGTGGCAGGAGGACAGGCTCAGTGCCACAAAGAGGTGTTGCAGAAAGGGGAGACTGTATTTTGGCTATTGTAGGCCTAGTATAAGATTTTTAATTATCTTTGATAACCCCTTCAAAGGGTACCTATTGTTTCTTTTCTTTCTTTCTTTTTTTTTTTTTTTTTGGGGGGGGGGCTATATAAGGTGCTCATTTATATAAATGTAGTAGTAGCTAAATGAGTAGTAGTTAGTAGTAGTAGTAGTAGTAGTAGTAGTAGTAGTAGTAATAGATCTAAATTTTTTGTATTTTTTATTAAAAGTTGAGAAAATGTTTTCCATGTTAGAGAAAGAATGGAGAACATTTAGGGGGAGATTTATCATCTCCCTATGCCAGTAAAATGGTGTTAAAACGTTGCAAAATGTGTGTTTGTTATTTTTTACATGCAACATTTTTTTTAAAAAATAGTCACAAGTGGCTTTTTCTTACGCTGCCCATTCCACATTTCCAAAAAATGGCTTGGCAAAGGCAGGTGTGGTCAGCTCCAGCAACAAACTTATCTTCATTTACTCCAGTTTTCTGGTGCAAATGAAGCCAGAAATCCATGGCAATTGAGAGGTACTGTAGATGTCTGTTTAGGAGCACGGACTGCTGGAGGATATCTCTAATTTATGACGAGGCATGCTTCCAGCAGCACAGTAGATATCAAGACTGGTGCTTTAATCTCCCCATTAAAGTTAAAGTGGCTCCAAATATTTCTGAAAGCCAAATGGCAAATTTATAAAATTGCTGTGCTACTGCTAATGAAACAATTATATTTGACATATCCAACAAATTTGACACAATGGCTATTAAAATATAGTAGAAAACAAAAGAAGGTTCACTTTACATCTTACTGAATATACAAATAAAAGGGGGCGGAGCCTAGCAGCCAAGCCGGATGCACGCACGCTTCTGAGCGCCGCTGCAGACCTGAACAACCTGGGCTATTCATAGCGATATTCCCGACTCAAAATGGGCAAAACTTCCAGAGAGAAGTCCAAAGAGACACCCGGTACCGGTAGAACATCTCAAGCTCAAGGTGACATAGAACGATTTGTGCAGAAAACTGCGACGCTGCACCACAAGCAAACAACCAAAATGGCGCCGGCGGCATTGGGCCCACGTTCCTCGCAGCATGATGAGGAGACTGATGCAGAGCTGGAGAGCGAACAAGAAGACCAAAGACCATCGGATGATCAGGTTTTCTCAAAAGCATACCTCAGGCCAGTGCTAGCTAGCTCTCTTGAACCCCTGATCGGAGAGTTAAAGGACATAAAACAAGACCTGCGCCATATGACCACGCAAGTTGAAGTCCTTGAAACAGCACAAGCGGCAAATACAGAGTTCCACACAGCGGTTGCACGTAACCTAGACAGTGGCCAGGCCCATATCAATTATCTATACTCTCTGATAGAAGAACAGGATAACCGGGGACGGAGATACAATTTGCGGATTAAAGGTATCCCGGAATCCATCTTACCTGAGTCACTGGAGCAGACACTTTACATTCTTCTCCTCCATCTTGGGGTCCACGAGCGGAAATCTTTCGATGGACTGAGTCCACAGAGCCCTTAGGCCCCCTCCGCAACCCCACAAACCACCACGAGATGTGGTCTGTCGCCTGACAAATTCTAAGACTAAAGAACTTATACTCTCAGCAGCCAGGACAGCCCCCTCCACCTGCTATAGAAGGATCTACAGTGTCCATCTATCAGGATCTTTCACCCATGACCCTTCGCAAGAGAAGCCAACTGAGGCCCTTACTAGAAATACTGAGAAGGAAAAAGATCACCTATAGGTGGCTGCACCCATTCGGCCCTTTAGTGAATACTCCAGGAAGAAAAATTGTGATTCGCTCTGTATCGGATCTGCAACGCATATATGATATCTTGGACATCGAATTCTTGATATTCCAGACTGGAATGTGGCTCAAGATGTAGCATCTCTTCCAGATATACCCCCGGTGGAACACTGGACTCCGGTCACTGCCTCCAGGCACTCTAAAGGAAGGAACGCACCGAGAAGAATGACTCCACGTCGTCTGAACCAGATGCATATCCAGAGGCTAGAAGATGGGTGATTCCCGGTTCGGCCTCATTAAGTTGAAATTCTAGCTGTTTTCACTAAGCAAAGGGTTATATATATCTCAGCTAATTCTCTTTGTTGCCCAGGTATTAAGTTTGGGTCAGCTCTATGGGACGTCTCCTCATCCCATATAAGTTACCTACAATTTAGTACAGTAGATTGCTTGCCAACTCTACTACTACTGTAGCTGATGTTTTTTGGTTATGTTTGTTCTTATGTTTACTTTTGGTTTAGTTTGTTTTTCTTCCCCCAGGTCTACTATATATGCAATAGCAGGTCAATGAAGGGACTTAACTGTGCATGGCAGAGTGTAAATCAGTTCCTCTTACTCAGTATAGATATAAATACCTTTGATTATTCAAGCACTGCCTTCTTTCTATATATGATAACCTCGCTCTTTTTTTTTAGAGATCATGGCTGAAACAATTGTATGTACCTATAATGTCCGAGGCCTGAACGCGCCACAGAAGAGAACTCAAATCTGTAGACAATTACTCAAAAGTAAGGTAGGGATTGCCTTCCTGCAAGAGACACATTTCAGAACCAAACATATTCCAAATTATCCCATATGCAATATGACAAATGGTTTCACAGCACCTCGCAAGGCTCCGCTTCCCGAGGGGTCAGCATTGCCTTTCATAAAAATGTTCCTTTCGAAGGTGCGTTCAGTGATCTCGGACAGTGAGGGAAGATTCTTGTTTCTCAAGGGCACTATTGGCCCACAAACGTATACATTGGGAAATCTTTATGCCCCGAATTCCAGACAGGCAGCTTGGATTTCGGAGATATTAGCTAAATTCAGTGATTTTGCAGAAGGTTGTGTGATTTAGGGGGGAGATCTAAATGTAGCTCTGCAGCCTCAATTGGATTCCTCCTCTGGGAAATCGGCTGTCTCTAATATCTCACTAAATCAGACATCTGATTCTTTGCAACTAACTTCTCTTGTGGATGTTTGGAGAGTGTTCCACGCAACCGAAAAGATTATACATATTATTCACAGCAATATAACTCTTATAGTCGTTTGGATTATTTCTTTATACCCCAAACTCAACTGCATCTTTGTAAGTCAGTTTTAATTGAGAACATTCTGTTATCCGATCATTCACCAGTTTTATTGAACTATAGTCTACAAGGAATTCCCAAAGCGACACGTAGTTGGAGAATGAACACTACCCTCCTGGACAATGTGACTCATAAGTTACAACTCCAGTCCTATCTCTCGGAATACTTAAAATTAAACGACACGGAAGGCATTACAAGAGGTACGCTTTGGGAAGCTCACAAATCTGTAATCAGGGGTCACATAATCGCTTTAAGTTCACATATAAATAAACTGAGACAGAAGAAAATATCTGAGCTCTCAAAGAACATCCAGACATTAGAAAGACTACACAAAACCTCCCTAGCCCCCATTCAACTTGATGCTTTAAATAATGTGCGCAAAGACCTCAAAAATCTGCTAAACGTAGTGACAGCTAAATCTTTTCTCAATGCCCAATATAAGTACTATGCCCATGGGGACAAAGCTTCTAAACTCCTCATTTCCCAAATTAAAAAGAAGAAAGCTAAATGTTTCATACCTCAGGTGAAGACGAAAGATGATAAATTGGCGCTTACTACAGCAGACATTGCGAAAAGATTTAGCGAATATTATGGTGAACTATACAACCTTAGAAGCAAAGGTAACTACACAGAACTGGAAGCTCATGAAAATGACATCCAGACGTGGTTAGACAGTTTAAAACTCCCATCTATCTCTGAAGAAAACAAGGCCTCTCTGACGGCCCCTTTCACCCTAAATGAATTAGAGAAAGCCTTGCAATCCTCCCCTGTCAATAAATCTCCTGGCCCAGATGGGCTTCCAATAGCTTATTACAAGTCATTTAAACAAATACTCCTCCCGCAATTATTAAACCTCTGTAATGATACACTTAAAGGAATATCCCTCCCTGCACAAATGTTGCATGCTTCCATCTCTATTATCCCGAAGGAAGGGAAAGATAGGGCACAATGTTCCAACTATAGGCCCATCTCCCTCCTAAATAATGATTTAAAACTGTTCGCCAAAATGCTTGCAAATAGGCTGAAAAATTTGTTGCCGGATCTGATTAATCCTGAACAGGTGGGTTTCATTCCGGGGAGAGAAGGCAAAATGAATACCACACGCCTCCTCCATATTATGCAACATGTAAAGCTCCGCTCTAAACCCTTAGTCCTTCTCAGCACTGATGCTGAGAAGGCTTTTGATAAGTAAATTGGCACTTTATGAAAAGAGCTTTATTAAAATTCGGTATACCAGACCAATTTATTATGGCCGTTATGGCAATGTATAGCTCCCCTAGTGCCCAGGTATGGGTGAACGATACACTATCGCCTAGATTCAATATCAGCAACTGAACACGTCAGGGATGCCCCCTGTCCCCATTACTCTTTGTACTGTCCCTGGAAACCTTATTGCAAGCATTTAGACAAGATAGTAGAATACAGGGAGTACAAATTGGACAACACACCCATAAATTAGCAGCCTTCGCTGATGATGTATTGTTGTTTATTTCCAACCCTGAAGAAGCCTTTCCTGTAGTGTTGTCAATCTTTGATCATTTCAGCATACTTTCAGACTTTTAAATAAACCCTTCCAAGTCCCAGATATTGAACATTTCACTTGCAACGCAGACATGTGTTCGCCTTCAACAACAAACGCCCTTCAAATGGTCTACTACCACGCTACCTTTTTTGGGCGTCCAAATTCCGAAAGACATTAAATCTTTGTATTTAACAAACTTTGTTCCCCTTCTCAAACAAATACAAACCCTACTTGATAGTTGGGAGATACCCTATGTATCTTGGTTTGGAAGGCAGGCTCTTCTTAAATCAGTCATCTTACCAAAGGTTCTCTACTACATGCAAACTCTACCTATCAAACTACCTGAGAACTTCTTTTCCAAACTAAGAACTATTCTCTCTTCTTTTCTTTGGAAAAGGAAAAGGCCGAGATTATCTCATCTACATTTAGTACAACATGGAAAAAAAGGTGGAATGGGCATACCAGACTTTAAACTCTACTACAAGGCTATCCAAAGCAGTAGGATCTTAGATTGGATAAGGGTATCATCGTCCAGGTTAGACATTCAGGCAGAAGAGGGTATGAGCACACAACCTTTAAGGAGCCTGGTACTACCTACTGACTCCGTAAGATCCACCCCAACTACAATAGAAAACTCCCTGACAAAGGTATCGGTTGATATGTGGCATAGATGGGGTTTAAAGCAAACGCTATTATCCTCTCCACACTCCCTTTTACAGGTTAGAGACATTTTCTTTAATGCTTCAAATAGCTTTAGAGACACTTTACCAAGATCCGCGACACACCTCACAGTTCCATTACTGGATCTTATCCCGGTTGATGAGCTAGTGTCTATTTCCTCGCTGCAAGAGATGCCCAAATTGCAAGGCCTTTCAATCTTTCATTTACATTATCTCCATACTTATCTTAAACATATACCTCAAGAGGTCTCCTCACCTATTATTCACACTCCCTTTGAAAAATTGGCTTTACAGAGTCTGGAACCAAAGAAAAAGATCTCTACCATATACTCAAAATTACTCCCAACAATACAACTGGGGAAGCATTGGTATTTAAAACAGTGGGAAATTGACCTATCTACTTCATTTTCAGCTCGTGAAGTTAATTTCTTATTGGCGGCTTCTCACACGCTTTTTACCTGTGTTAAATTACAGGAAAACACATATAAAATTATCACAAGGTGGTACTATACCCCAGATAGACTGTCAAAAATTTTCCCTAGCGCGAACCCTCTATGCTGGAGATGTAATTCTAATATAGGCTCATTTATTCATGTATGGTGGCAATGCCCTCAAATCACTGGTTTCTGGGCGGACATCTGCTCAATCCTAACTATTGTGACTCAGACTGACTTTACTCCTGCCCCCGATCTGCTTACTGGGCTTATTACTTAAAACCAACCAATCTAAACACGCCCAAAACTTAACACACCACCTACTGGCAGCTGCAAGAACTTTAGTCGCAGGGGCTTGGAAACAGACCAACCCCCCAAATATACAGCACTGGAAGGCTAAAGGAGATCAAATCTATAGATTTGAACAACTCTCCCATTGGGAGAAACAAAAAGCTAACATTTTTCGGGAAGCCTGGAGTCCCTGGGCTAGGTATCGAAATTTTCACACGGTTTCCTGAAGTTCCCTATTGGATGCAATGTGAGAATATATGATGCCTTACCCTTATACTCTGTCTTGACTAAACTATCTGACAGTTAATTTGCCCCAGGTTTATGTGCCATAACGGTTAGATTCCTTTATCTAGCTATGTGATTTAATCTCAACCTACCTGCATATGTAACTGATTGTATGTTAAATGATCTTTCACTGAATGATCTCATACGTTTGTAACCATGCTTTTGTCAAACTTATATTTTACTGGAAATTAATAAAAATTATTGTATAAAAAAAAAAAGAATATACAAATAAAAAAATTGGTAGCATAAAAACGGTTTGATCAGAGACAGTCCAAGAATTCTAAGGACTAAATCAAAAGTCCTGGTAGTTGAGCAATTTCTATATTTAGGCATAGTAGTTCATCCGGATATTAGAAAGTTCACAGAACTTAACCTCATTCCTACAATGAAATGTATTACTTATAAGACTGTGGCATGGGAGAATCTTCCTTTATCCTTGGTGGGCTGCATTAAAATTTTTAAATTGGTGTTACTTCCCCTCCTAATGTTACCTCAGACTCACATTATAACAATTGATAAACTTCTTTCTCTGTTATTGTGAAAGAAGCAAACCCCGGACTGGCAAGAGATATGGTGGATCTCGGCAGATTCATTGTTGGGCTCCTATGAGCCACTTGCTAACTTAGTCTACTGCAAAAGTAAAACCCAGCCCACTGTTACACTTCTAATATGGCTGCACTTGTGGTGGTTTAGAATAATTTTGTTGATTTACAATTAGATAAGATGGAGAGACCTGGTCTCTGTATTTGCCAGTTAGGAGAAATGTGAAGTCACCTGAGTTATTACATTTACCAGATTTTGAGTTTTGGGCAAGGAGGGTGCCTTCAGGCCCTTCATAAATCTAAAACAGGAATTACTCTATATAGATACTTTCAACTGTGACATTCATGTGTGACTAAATTTGGTGCCAGATCTGTGAAGTGAAAAAGGTACTTAGAAGGGTTACACTTGTTAAACCAGTCTCCTCCTTCTACAAGACAATATTAGTAGAACTGGAGATCTTTTGATAAGTAGAAAGAGAACATTTAAGAACTAGAGGATGAGCATCTTGAACTAGAGGATCAGCATCTTAAGAAGTTGAGCTATACGTGGCGATCCTCTGTAATTAGTGCCATGCATCAACTGATGAAGGTTAAATGGCTCCAGAGAATTTTTGACCCCTTCCAGACTGTACCATGTGCGTAGGCTTCCCCAGCCCATCTACACCAGATGAAATGCTTCCAGGGACTTTTTCCTATGTATGGTATGACCCTGTTGTCTTCAACAATACTGGTTAGACATTCACAAGTTTATTGATGCTAAACTGAGGCGTCCTGCAGTTTGCTTACTCTTCTTAATTGGAACCCTCCTCAATGTCCAACAGTTAGCCAATGGGTACAATTGATCAATACTGACCTATCACTTTATAAACTGTCCTATGCTGCTAGGGGAATCGCTGACCATTTTCTACAAATTTGAGATCCTTGGATCCAAGCTAAGATGAATTTGGCTTTAAACTAGTGTGTGTTGTGATACGTATGAAGTATGGATGTTAGTGTGATTGTGTGATAACTTGCTGTAGGTTGTTCATGCCGGCTGTTGGGTGTTGAGCAGAACTAAAATTTTAGTTGGGCAGAACTAAATTTTTTGTTGTCATATATTGTAATATTGTAAGGCAGAGATATATAAAGTACTGTCTAATGTACTACTTTTGATTAAGTTAAAAAATCTATAAAAATAATCTATTTAAAAATATAAAGTAGAAAACAATACTAGAAATAGAATCATTTTTTTATCTTATTTCGGTTACATATATAAACAGGTTAGCTTTCATTAGTTTTTGTGCAAGGGTATGCATAGATATGTTTTATTTTTATTTTGTAGGTTTGTTTTTAGTTTTTTTTTTTTCATTTTCCATGTTGAGTACATAATTTAGTGATTTTATTTTTGATTTATTTATTTCATTTTTTATTTTTTATTTAGGGCAGGAAAAGAACGAACATCATATACACCATAGGTTTTTTTTTTTTTTACAACGTGAGATGTTTTCTAAATAATAAGTAAGCTTTATTGTTTATTCTTTTGTTTCAGCAGTACCAAATATATATTTTTAGTTTGTGGTCAACTGTTTTTAAAAGGGAAAATATTCAAACATATAACATATACATTAACACATGTAGCTACATACATCAATGAATTAAAAATAAAAAAATAAAAAAAAATAAAAACACGTTATTGCTCCTGTAATGCAATAAGGGATTAAACTAAAAGTCCAAAATATACTGGTCCTAAAGGGGTTAAGGGTGACTTTTCAATACTGTATTACCAGATGTTTATCATGTTGCAATATGATATTTAATTTGTTTTATGAGAGGATGGAGTCCGTAAGCAAATTCAGGAAAGAAATGAAACAAGTTTACTGGTGATCTCCAGATAATCTCCAGACTAACTTTTGCCTGTTATATCTAAATTATAAAACTGTACAATAATTAATAATTTGTTATTAAAAATAAATTTATATGTGGGTATGTACATATATTGTGTATACATGTGTATTATTGTTTATGCAAATATAATATATATATATATATATATATATATATATATATATATATATATATATATATTATATATGAATATGTATATGTGTGTATGTATATATGAGCATGAATGTATGTGCATGTATATATACACTCTATCATGAATGTGTGGATATATATGGACACATGTATGTACAAATATGTGTGTGCGTGTCTACACATGTACACATGTATTTGAATATTTATTTAATTGCATTAATTAATGCTTGTGTACATGTTTATATTCATGTATAATAACTGTATATTTAACTATTTAAATAACTCAAATCAGCATGTCCAACCCACCCCTATGCCTCTTATTAATTTTAATACCACTTGAGTGGTTAATGACTTATATCATAATTTGTCATTGATAATATATAAATATATAAACAAAACACCAATAAAATGTACTGATGAAAAAAAAAGAATAAATTAAAAACACAAGGTAAACTATACTAATGGGGTATCATCGTAATCCTACTGACCCAGAGAATGAAGATCATGGGTCAGTTTTACTGCATAGGGAATTACATAGAAACAAAACCCGTTAATCTGTGGCAGAATTGTTTTTTTCTTTCCAATTTTACCTCATTTGGAATTTTTTTCCAGCTTCCTGCTATGTTATATGACATAGTAAATGGTTTCATTTGAAAGTACAATTTGTCCCACAAAATACAAGTCCTCGATTGTCTATGTGAATGGAAAAAAAATAGTAACATAGGGGGTTATTTACTGTGTTGAAATACACCTAAATTAGACATATTTTGGGCGCAGATAGGGGCGCAACAGTTAGTTGTGCCACTATCTGCGACTTCCCCCGCTCACGCCAGGTCTAAATATTGTGGGCATGGTGTGAGAGGGAAAGGGGGTAGGCCAGCAGGCCCCCCTCATTCCTCATTTTCTATGCCTGTTTTAGATATAGAAAATGCTCTAAATGTAAGACAGCTTGGAAGCTGTCTTACATTTAGAACTGGCTCTGGAAGCGCCGAAGTTATGGAGAGGCCTGCACCTGTTCATAACTTTGCCGGATCCATTGGCAGTTTAGGGCATTATTAAGACCAGCGTCTAAATTGCCTGTCTTAATAAATGTGCCCCATAGTTTGTACAGCTGAAAAAATTAATCTGTCCATCCAGTTCAGCCTGTTATCCTGCAAATTAATCCAGAGGAAGGAAAAAAAACTCTGTGAAGTAGAAGCCAATTTTCCTCATTTTAAGGGAAAAAATTCTTCCTGACTCCAATCAGCCAATCAGAATAACTCTATTGATCAACAATCCATCTATAGTGGATCCATCTATCTCACTGCTCTTACAGTAAGAATCCTCTTCTATATTTGTGGGTCTGGGAAGGTAGAGGGTGAAAAAACAAAAACAGAAAATTGTCAGAGGTAGAATTTCCCCCAAAATGTTTTGTTATTTATTTTGGATAAATCACTCAAAATGGCTGCCACAATTTTAAAGGTCAGAAGACACAGAATAAATCTGCCATTCAAGTTATGTAGACCAGAATCAAATCTAACAACCCTTTTGTGTGACTTTGACCTGAAATGAATTTGAGGACATTTATTAATCTCTAGTCTTGACCTCCCAAATGCTTTATGGCACATATTCAACCCCACACACTCCAAAATCTTGTGGAAAGCCTTCTCAGAAGAGTGGTGACTTATAGCTGCAAAAGGGGGGCATCTATATTAAAATGCATGGTTTTGAAATGGGACAATTCAAAAGTGAACAATTTCTATAGGTATGAGTGTAATGTTTCCATTTACTTTGGGCCATATACTGTACAGTATATAAGGAAATGCTTTACTGCAAAATGTTGGACCAAAAATACTTCATGTTTCAGAAAGTCCTATTGTGCTACACATAAGAGGTCATTTATCACACTGGTGTAAAGTAGAACTGGCTTAGTTGCTCAATCAGAATCCATCTTTCATTTTTCACAGCTTCTTTGGAAAATGAAAGGTGGAAATTGATTGGTTGTTTTGGGAAACTCAGGGAATTCTGCTTAACACCAGTTTGATAAATTACCTCAATTGTATACAGAAAATTCAGGGGACAACTTGAACATGTTTTTCCGAGTACACCACATGTCACACAAAATTTTGCTACACGTGCCCTTATCTCTTCAATCTAAGTTACTGTGTTTGTACAACTTTGGCAACCAAAGAGGTATGCAGCTGGTGATATTTGTCCACTTCAAGTGCTTTTATGATGAATTTCCCAAATGTCACAGCATTTTGTTAAAATACTTTAAATTGCAGGCTTTATCCACGGCATATGCATGGACAAGTGTGTTATATTGCAAAAATTATCACAAAAATATGTTTGTAGAAACTAATTAATGAATGTTAGATTTTGTTTGGATATTTTTACAATAATTTACTTAAAGTAGTTATCCCATGATTATTGTAAAAATGAAAATCAGAGATCATAAAGCACATGCCAATCTCTTTCTAACAAAGCTACAACTAGCCCTGTACCTCACATGGATCCGGAGATCTCCACATTAATTGCTCTGCTAGATTTATAACAAGCTAACAGCTCAAGAGGAGTGTCTTTTCTGCTGCAGCTCACGTGGCGTGTTCATGCTCTGCCTATCACAGCTCAGGAGGCAGTTGAGGAATGAAACTGAGCATGCACGGCCATCTCAGTGAGCAGGTCAAAGAAATAAGAAAAAAAAACAACAAAGAGCAGGTGGCACTATACAGATACATTTTATTGAATAACTCACTGGCTATACTACATTTTTAATTACATGCAATTACAAAAGATTCAGATCCAGGTGCTGGTTTGAAAACTGTAGAATATTTTTCGTGGGACAACCCCATTAAATACTCCCATTGTAAATATAGTTTTGTTCTGTTTTTTTAAGGTATGACCACACGGCATGGTTAGGTTGCGGCTGTGCTGTGGTCATGAACTATGTGGCTAATTAGCTTGCAGCTGGCTTTAATTTAACAAATGAAGACTCTGTTTAGTTGGTCTTCATTGTTAATGGCTATAGTGTGGTCTTCATTAGTTAAATGAAAGACAACCGTGGGCTAATTAGCTACACGGTTCATGATCGCAGCACATCCGCAACCCAACCGTGCCACGTGGTCATACCCTTAATCTTGATCTGCCAATGCAGATTTGCATATGATGTGTACATTAAGCTCTATGAATACATTTGATGCATGCACTTTTGCAGCACATATGGTGAACCTAGTAGAACCTAAGACCAGGCCACCAATATTGACCAAACAAGTTGAAATATAAATCATTAAAGGGGTTTTCCACATGTTTAATACTGTTAATGCATCCTCAGTATACAGTACAGACCAAAAGTTTGGACACACCTTCTCATTCAAAGAGTTTTCTGTATTTTCATGACTATGAAAATTGTAGATTCACACTGAAGGCATCAAAACTATGAATTTACACATGTGGAATTATATACTTAACAAAAACGTGTGAAACAACTGAAAATATGTCTTATATTCTAGGTTTTTCAAAGTAGCCACCTTTTGCTTTGATTACTCCTTTGCACACTCTTGGTATTCTTTTGATGAGCTTCAAGAGGTAGTCACCTGAAATGGTATTCCAACAGTCTTGAAGGAGTTCCAAGAGATGCTTAGCACTTGTTGGCCCTTTTGCCAAGAGGTAGTCACCTGAAATGGTTGTCACTTCACAGGTGTGCCCTGTCAGGTTTAATAAGTGGGATTTCTTGCCTTATAAATGGGGTTTGGACCATGAGTTTTCATAGTCATGAAAATACATAAAACTCTTTGAATGAGGTGTGTCCAAACTTTTGGTCTGTACTGTAGGTAGTCAGTATATGATTGGCAGCCCAATCGTTCAGCTGTTTGCAGAGGCTTATGAGCTCTGGTGAGCGCTGCAGCCTACTCAAAGCTTACCATGCACAGCGCCATGCATTGGATAGTGGCTTTTCTACATTGGGACTGAGCTGCACACAGGCCATATGACTCATGAATTTGATGTCACTGGCCTAGGAAGAGGCCACAGCACTCACCAGAGTGCCATGGCTTCTTCAAAGCTGATTAACGGGAATCTCTCACTGATCAGATACTGAGGGCGTACCTTTAAATGTAATTAATCATTTTTTTTAATGGCTAGTTCATGTACTGTATCAGGCTTTCATTATAGAAAATTAGACTTTTATTCTTTAAAAACTATACTAAATAAATAAAATAATAGAACTTGCTCACAACCTTTAATATATACTCTTACAAACCTACGCTGTGTTACAAATGCTATTTTGTATCCATCACAGAACACTTAAAGGAAACCTGTCAGCAGATTCACCGTCCCTAAACACAGGCAACATAAAATCTGGACAGCCTACTTCCTTACAACAAACTGTTAATCTGTAACCCTGCAGCATTTCAGACATCACGTGTATTAGGTAGAGCCCAGATGGGCAGGTGTTTATTTGAATGTTTTCATGTGTGTTGGTGCCATAGAGTGAAAATAAAGCACCATTTGGACGTTAAGACCCCCTGAGTGTCGGAAGATTTGTGACTGCGACCCCCTGAGAGAGAGAGCAATCCCTTACTATATATATATATATATACAGTATATATATATATATATATATATATATATATATATATATATATACACTACTTTGTTGTATACTTTGTTGGTCTACCTGTGCTGAATACTAATTGGCGTATTAATCTATTGCACCACTGGTACTCGGGATACTCGGTTTGAAAGTCTGTTGAGCTTTCTTGCTTTGGGATAATTGTGGTCATGAATGTTCAGCTATTAGAACTGAGATTATAAATGTGAATTTGTTTTCTCTATAACGAATTTAAATACAGTGGTCCCTCAAGATACAGTGGCCTCAGGATACAATATTTTCACATATTTACATTTTTTAACCTATTGACTCATCTGGATTCTATTGCAATGACAATATATTAATTTTCACTTAGATATGTTATTTCAAGGGCTGAGTAACAAGTATTTAAGCATTGCACATAACTTGAGCATGACTTGTCACTCTAACTACAACTTTTAGTCTACACAGGTACTGAACCAATTTCAAGAAACTGTGAAGAGGCAATCAACACACATTATGAATTTGTATCACTGAAGATAGTTGAATGTAATAGCTCTCATGAAGAACAAGAATCAATAACACAACGAAAAAATAACAGATATCATACAAATGGTGGACAAAGGGAATGCCATGGTAAACATGGATTTAGAACTTATATAAGGACCAACAATAGTCATTACTTGAGGACACATTCTATGTTTTCAACAAGGTCTTTTAACTTGATTTTGAGACTTGAAGAAGTGAAGAACTTCAGCATACAATTGTACAACTTGAAAACCATTTTAAATCTGCAACCTGAAGTACCGAGATACCAGTTGGTACCAAAGCCGACTTTGGTTTGCTGCTTTAAAATGGTTTTCTAGTTGTACAATCGAAGACCGAAGTTCTTCACCGAAGTATGCAGCCCATACATTTGAATACTAATTGAATTCTCCTGGTATTGACCTGAGCTTGGTACTGTACGTTTCTGGATTTGACTTCTGTTTTCTAAGTAACTTTTCTCTCTTAGGGGCAGTGCTTTTTTCTGGGGTGCAATCCGGTTGTCTGAGGAAGGTCTGAACTCAGACAGCAATGTCATGATAATTTTGGATTGCTTTATATAAACTACAGTATCTTCATCTGACCATTAGCTTTTGAGTGCCAGCTTCTCTAGGTATATTATTTTCTTGTTACAATTTGATACTCTGTAAATAAATTATAACATATATTTCATTATGTGAGGCATTTTTTAACACTTAAATGGACACCATCTCTCACTCAACTTTGTACAAGCAAAAGTAAGAAACTTTGTGATATATCTTATTAGCAAAATGCCTTGTGCTCTCCTTATTAGGTGACCCCCACCCTCCCCCACAATGTACATTCTGAAATTTGTAAGAAATCCATCTTGTGAAACCAAGATAGGCTGCCTGCTTAATGAAGTATCACATTACATCAGCCCATAGAGGTCTATGGAGAGGGAAGCAGCAGTAAATAGTAAAATAAGAGTGCCAGGCACAAGCATGACACAGCAGCTAAGAACAAATTTTACATCTCACTATATGTGCTTATTTCACATCTATATGGCTTAGTACATCTCAATATAGTTTTATATGGTGATTATGAGTGAGTATGATAGAGTTAGGGAGCAAAGTCTCCCGTCTCTATGTATATTCTATTGGCGGACATGATAACAACTAGTCTCCACTAAACAGCTCAGAGAAATCAGAGAATTAAACATGTAGCCTGCAAAAGAGAAAACTGCTAAAAATGACAGTTCAGGCCTAATCATGTATGCATACCTAAGAGCTAAGTATTAGAGATGAGCGAGCACTAAAATGCTCGGGTGCTCGTTATTTGAGTCGAACTTTTCCCGATGCTCAGGTGCTCGTTTCGAGTAACGAACCCCACTGAAGTCAATGGGAGACTCGAGCATTTTTTGCAGGGGACCAAGGCTCTGCCTAGGGAAGGCTGGGTGAAAACCTGGAAACCTCAGAAAATGATGGAAACACCACGGAAATGGACAGGAAACAGCAGGGGCAGCATGCATGGATGCCTCTGAGGCTGCTTAATCCCACCATTACCCCAAATTCTCAGGCAACAGCCTGGTGGTTACCCTCATGGCAATTGTGCTCACCCAGACCAAGAAAGGCGATGCAAATACCCATCACATGTTAGGGAAGCACCCAACTAGGTGCAACGAAGGTCCATCAACGCCTGCAGGTGACACCACTGCTCATGCTGGCACTGCAGCTGACATCAAGTTTAGTATCTGTTCTTATCAGTTGCTGTGGCTGTTGGTGGTATAGTGGTGAGCATAGCTGCTTCCCAAGAAGTTGACCCGGGTTTGATTCCCGTCTATCGCAGGAGGCAATTAAAAGAAGATCTAAAAAAAAATCAGTACAATATCTAATACGTCCCCTACCCGGGTAAATTGTTTGGAGAGAGGGCCTGTAGGTGGGGGGAAGGAGGTTTAGCTGGAAGAGCCAGAGGAGTGCCCCCTGGGCTAGCGTGTGTGGTGGTGACAACAACCGGAATGGATTTGGTAAAACTGTCGCATCAACCGGTATGGTATCGATTCTTCTCAGTTTAATACCGTATACGTCCCCTATCTTGGGACCTTATATTTCATGGATTTTTCGACCACGGAAAACGGAAAAAGAGCTTGCTCTGGCCAGGGGAGTGTCTTTCCCCCTGCAGCTAAGGGGACGTGTTCATGCTCTGCCTATCACAGGTCAGGAGGCAAATAAAAGAAGAACCAAAAAAAATCTGCACAATATCTAAGACGTCCCCTATCCGGGTAAATTGTTTGGAGAGAGGGCCTGTAAGTGGGGGGCAGGCTGGGGGGAAGGAGGTTGAGCTGGAAGAGCCAGAGGAGTGCCCCCTGAGCTAGCGTGTGTGGTGGTGATAACAGCCGGATGTATTTAGAATGACGACGCAGGACCCCAACTTAAAAATTTAGCATCAACCGGTACAGTCGTAAATTATGAGAGTGATCAAGTGTGGTATGTCTTCTATGTATACTACTCAGTTTAATACCGTATATGGCAGCTCGATCAAGTGTGGCATGACTTTTAAATGGATATTGCATGTGCTCACGTACTCCCTGGAACCCCATAGTCACCCCTTCCCTGATGTGCTAGCCCAGAACATTCTCTGCCCCAATTCGCAAGACCTTTTGCTGTTTTCGTGTGCTGACAGTGGGGATTTACCAGTGTTGTCTGAGGAGGTGGTGGACAATGGCAAGACACAGGTGTCGGGGGGTGAGGTAGTTGTATGGGAAGCAAGTTACAGTGGGGACTCCTTGGGGGGACTTTCTCATGATGGGACAGATTCAACTTGGGTGGATCAGGCACAGGAACAGATCAATTTTTTTTTGTGTTTATTTAACTTTTATTTAGCAAAAATAACCAGAGATATTTATTCCTTATCTTCTCTGCGCAGTCTGACGTTGGGGTTCGTCTCTTTGATGGCAAGCTGTGCCGCTCTCTCCAGAATGGTCTTTAGG
This sequence comes from Rhinella marina, assembly GCA_900303285.1. NCBI lineage: Eukaryota > Metazoa > Chordata > Amphibia > Anura > Bufonidae > Rhinella > Rhinella marina. The sequence goes on from ONZH01015340.1 coordinate 22,674, forward strand.
TTCTTAGATGGAGACGTTGTCGGCGATTTTAGCACAGAAGGACTTGTTGCTCATCAACAGAACCTGGACCTCCTTGACATTGTGGACCAGGAATTTGCGGGTGGACCAGGAATTTGCGGAACCCTGTTGGCAGCATGTGTTTGGTCTTCTACTTGCTACCGTATCCAATGTTGGGCAATATAGATACGCAGGTAATATTATTTTTCACACCTATCCCAAAAATAATAATTTACGCAGTTTGCGCAAATAAAACTGGAAACTGGAATTGGAGAGAGGGCCTGTAGGTGGACCTCCGGAAAAATTGTTTGGAGAGAGGGCCTGTAGGTGGACCTCCGGAAAAATTGTTTGGAGAGAGGGCCTGTAGGTGGACCTCCGGAAAAATTGTTTGGAGAGAGGGCCTGTAGGTGGACCTCCGGAAAAATTGTTTGGAGAGAGGGCCTGTAGGTGGACCTATGGAAAAATTGTTTAAATAGAGGGCCTGTAGGGGGCCCTCCTGAAAAATTGTGGTAAAAGAGTGCCAGTTGGACCTCTAAAAAATGGGTCAGCGTTTTTGGGTCAGCGTTAGGCAAAGACGATATGAAGGAGGAGGAGGAGTAGGAGGAGTAGAGAAGAGGAATCGGATACATAAGTTATTTAAATCTTTAGCTGCTTTGAATTCCGGTGAAATCCAGGCTTTGTTCATTTTAATAAGCGTCAGCCTCTCAGCACTGTCAGTTGACAGGCGTGTACGCTTATCGGTGATGACGCCACCAGCTGCACTGAATACCCGCTCTGACAGCACGCTAGCGGCAGGGCAGGCCAGCACCACCAAGGCATACAGCGCCAGTTCAGGCCACGTGTCCAGCTTTGAAACCCAGTAGTTGTATGGAGCAGAGTGATCGCTTCGGACGTTGGTATGGTCAGCTAGGTACTCCCTCACCATCTTTCTGTACAGCTCCCCCCTACTCTGCCTAGACTGGGGACAGGTGACAGTGTCTTGCTGGGGTAACATAAATGTGGCAAAGGCCTTGGAGAGCGTTCCCCTGCCAGTGCTGGACAAACTGCCTGCTCGCCTCCTCTCCCCTGCTACTTGGCCCACAGAACCATGCCCTCTGCCGCTAGCGGCGTCAGATGGGAAGAATTGTTTCAGCTTCTGCACAAGGGCCTGTTGATATCTATTCACTCTCATACTCCTTTCCTCTGCAGGGATGAGAGTGGAAAGGTTCTGCTTGTACCGTGGGTCCAGGAGAGTGAACACCCAGTAATCAGTGTTTGAAAAAACTCTTCTAACGCGAGGGTCACGGGATAGGCAGCCTAACATGAAGTCTGCCATGTGCGCCAGAGTACCAACACGCAAGAATTCCCTCTCTTCACTGGCATGACTCTCCATTTCCTCCTTTTCCTCCTCCTCCTCTTCCTCCAAGTACTCCTCTTCAGCCCATACACGCTCAAGAGTTAAGGAATGAGCACTGGTACCCTCTACTGTCTCGCTGACATTCTCCTCCTCTTCCTCCTCATCCTCATCCCCCTCCTCCGATACGCGCTGAGAAACAGACCGGAGGGTGCTCTTGCTATCAAGCGACGTATCTTCCTCCACCGTCTCTTGTGACAAGCGCAAAGCATCCGACTTGATGCTGAGCAGTGAGTTTTTCAACAGGCAAAGCAGCGGGATGGTGAGCTGATAATGGCGGCATCGCTGCTGACCATCTGTGTTGACTCCTCAAAGTTGCTCAACACCTGGCAGATATCAGACATCCACGTCCACTCCTCATTGTAGACTTGAGGAATCTGAGAGACCTGACTACCAGTTCTGGTGGAAGATACATTTGGCAGTCTACAATCGCTCTGCGCTGCTGGTAAACTCTGGATAACATGTTTAATGTGGAATTCCATCTCGTGGGCACGTCGCACAACAGTCGGTGAGCGGGCAGTTGTAGGGGGCGCTGCGCTGCCCTGAGAGTGACAGCATCTGTGGTCGACTTGCAGAAATGCGCACAGATGCGGCGCACCTTGGTGAGCAAATCAGACAGATTGGGGTATATCTTGAGGAACCGCTGAACTATGAGATTGAACACGTGGGCCAGGCATGGCACATGTGTCAGTCTGCCGAGTTGCAGAGCCGCCACCAGGTTACGCCCGTTGTCACACACAACCATGCCTGGCTTGAGGTTCAGCGGTGCCAGCCACACATCTGTCTGCGCCGTGATGCCCTGTAACAGCTCTTGGGCGATGTGCCTTTTGTCACCTAAGCTCAGCAGTTTGAGCACCGCCTGCTGGCGCTTAGCCACGGCACTGCTGCTGCGCCTAGAGCTACCGACTGAAGGCGCCGTGCCCACGGATGGTAATTCGGAGGAGGAGTTGGAGGAGGAGGAGGGGTCGGAGGAGGAGGCATAGTACGTCTGAGAGACCGTGACCGAGGTAGTCCCCGCAGTCCTCGGTGTGGGCAGTACATGAGCCGCCCCAGGGTCATTCTCGGTCCCAGCCTCCACCAAGTTAACCCAATGTGCCGTCAGTGAGATATAGTGTCCCTGCCCGGCAGCACTTGTCCACGTGTCCGTGGTTAGGTGGACCTTCTCAGAAACAGCGTTGGTCAGGGCACGGATGATTTTCTCTGACACGTGCTGGTGTAGGGCTGGGACGGCACATCGGGAAAAATAGTGGCTGCTGGGGACCGAATACCGAGGGGCAGCCACCGCCATGAGATTGCGAAAGGCCTCGGTCTCTACCAGCCTATAGTGCAGCATCTCCAGGCTAAGCAATTTGGAGATGTGGACGTTGAGGGCTTGGGCATGTGGGTGGGTGGAACTGTATGTCCTCCTGTGCTCCAGCGTCTGCTGTAAAGACAGCTGAACGCTGCGCTGGGACACGTTGGTGGACACTGTGGAGGATCGTGGAGGCGAAGGTGTGGTTTTCCGGTGGGAGGCGCTCGTGCCGGGGTCCTGGGCAGGGGGTTTACTAGCAGAGGCAGCGAGTGACGCAGGGGGTTGACTAGCAGAGGCAGCGAGTGACACAGGGGAAGGAGCAGTGGTGTGACCCGCAGGAGGTGGTGAACGGCCTTGGTTCCATTGAGTGGGGTGTTTAGCACTCATATGCCTGCGCATGCTAGTGGTGGTTAGGCTAGTAGTGGTGGCACCCCTGCTGATTCTGGTTTGGCACAGGTTGCACACCACAGTCCGTCGGTCATCCTCACTTTCTTTAAAGAACCTCCAGACTTACGAACATCTAGGCCTCGCCACGGGAGCTTCACTACGTGAAACAGTTGCTGCTGATGCACCAGCTCTGGCCCTGCTTCTCCCTCTGGCCACACCACTGCCTCTTACAACCTGTTCTGGTGCAGCACTCACCTCCGCCTCAGAAGCACTGTCTTCACTCGGCATATCAACCCAGCTCGGGTCAGTCACCTCGTCATCCTCCGATTCCTCAGTCTGCTCCCCCCTCGGAATTCCTCCCCTTACAACAACTTCACCACTTTCTGACAACCGTGTCTCCTCATCGTCCGACACCTCTTTAAAACTTCTTCCACTAACTCAACATTCTCATCATAATCATCATCACCCACAGACTGCGACAGTTGGAAAACTTGGGCATCGGGAAAGAGGTCAGCAGCAACCTGAGAAGTGGTTTGTGACTCTGGGAAGAGTCTGGGGAGAGTATGCGGGATCGCATTCCAAATTTTCCTAGGAGAGGGCAGACTGGGGGGAAAGAGGTTGAGGTGGAGGAGCCAGAGGAGTGCTCCCTTGGGTAACGTGGGTGGACTGCATGGAAGACTGACTGGTGGACAAATTACTTGAAGCATTATCCGCAATCCACGAGATCAGCTGTTCGCACTGTTGTGGTTTCAACAGTCCTCTACCACGTGTCCCTGTAAGTTGAGACATGAAGCTAGGTAGTGTAGCTCTGCGGCGTTCCACAGCTCCCTCATCAGCAGGTACTGTCTCACCCTGCTCAGGACCACGGCCTCTGCCCCCTGCAGTAATTGAATGCCCACGCCCTCGTCCACGTCCTCGACCCTTAGCCCTGGGGTTCAACATTTTCTGTATATAAGTGTATTCTATAAAAAAAATAAAGTAAATGGGCCTGGTGTACTGAAACCCACAAACTTGTTCAGTCTGGTTTAATTTAGTGACGTACAGAAAGTGTCACCTGGACAGAATATACGGTTTCGAGTGAGTGTGCTGAACTGTCACACACAGAAAGGTTACACGCAGCTGTGTGAAATGGATTTGTATCACTCAGCTAAAACAACAAAAAAACTAATTTTTTTTCTACATTTTTTGTATATTTTTTTTTTAGTTTTATTTTTTTGGGAACGTGACGTGCAGAAACTATCGTACAGCTGACTGACACCCTACTGACGGTGGCTATTTAGACTGCGACCCAGACAAATGTTGCACAGAGATTTTTAGGATCAAGCTTTACACGTGACAGGTAGCAAATGACTTGGTTGTATTCGGTGACGTACAGAAAGTGTCACCTGGACAGAATATACGGTTTGGAGTGACTGTGCTGAACTGTCACACACAGAAAGGTTACACGCAGCTGTGTGAAATGGATTTGTATCACTCAGCTAAAACAAGAAATACAACTAATTTTTTTTCTATATTTTTTTTTTATAATTTTTTTTTAGTTTTGTTTTTTTGGGAACGTGACGTGCAGAAACTATCGTGCAGCTGACTGACACCCTACTGATGGTGGCTATTTAGACTGCGACCCAGACAAATGTCGCACAGAGATTTTTAGGATCAAGCTTTACACGTGACAGGCAGCAAATGACTTGGTTGTATTCGGTGACGTACAGAAAGTGTCACCTGGACAGAATATACAGTTTGGAGTGAGTGTGCTGAACTGTCACACACAGAAAGGTTACACGCAGCTGTGTGAAATGGATTTGTATTACTCAGCTAAAACAACAAAAAAACTAATTTTTTTGGTATATTTTGTTTTGGATTTTTGTTTTTTTGGGAACGTGATGTGCAGAAACTATAGTAGAGCTAACTGACACCCTACTGACGGTAGCTATTTAGACTGCGACCCAGACAAATGTCGCACAGAGATTTTTGGATCAAGCCATACACGTGACAGGCAGCAAATGACTTGGTTGTATTCGGTGACATACAGAAAGTGTCACCTGGACAGAAAATAGTGAGTGTACTGAACTGTGACACACAGAATGGTTCACACTGCTGTGTGCAATGGATTTGCATCACTGAGATATAACATAAAAAAATAAAAGGGGGTTATACATGGCGATAGCTGCACTACTAGTGCCAGCCAGCCGAGTGACAAAAAAAAAAAATGTCTTCTAGCCCTTAGAAGGGCTGTTGGGTTCTTTGTGGGTGATCCCTGCCTAACAGAGAACTAAATGCAGGCCCTAACACTGTCCCTGAAACGCAGCAGCTCTATCCCTAACGACATCCAGACGGCATCTGAGCCGAGCACCGCGGCCAGTCGGTAGTATATTCCAGGGTCACCTGATCAGGCCAGCCAACCCCTGCTATCGACATGTAAGGGCCCCACGTGATGCTGGGTGTACCGCAGAGTCTCCTGGCTTGTGATTGGCTGTGTTTTTAGGCGCCTAAAAAGCACGATGCGGAAGTTACCATTTGCCTTGAGCATGGTGAGATACTCGTCCGAGCAGTGAGCACTTACGAGTACCAAGCTCGGACGAGCATGCTCGCTCATCTCTACTAAGTATCCTTTTTATTTTTACATTTGTTTTATGCATGATGTCATTGACTATGCATTTTGAGATAGGTTACTCTATTAGGCAATGGTTTTTCATCTTGTGCTTTGTTATTTGTGACTTGGACTCTTAATAGCCAAATTATTTACTGTATTCTAGGATGAAGTCACAGTGTTTTGTTTTTTTTTTTAATTTTAAAATATTCTATTGAACAAAGTTACAAGGTACTAAACAGTAAAGGTATGTGGCTTCACCATAAATGGTAACATGATACAATGGTAAAATACATATTGTATAGGTCAAATGTTCCACGCTGGTGGATATGACAATAGTTGTAGTGACAGTTTGTTTAAAGACCGAAAGTTCAAGTTACATGTAACACATTAGAAGTTGGCTATTAAGTTATATAGAACAATGCTTTGATACACAAGCGTTATGTGTATTATGTTAAGAAATTTAGGTGAGGGTTGTGTTTCTGGCTGAATTGTTGTATCTGTAGGTCCACAAACGCCATTGAGAGAGGAATTTTGTGTGGTTGCGGTTCTCCCATGAGGAGATTTCCTCAAATAGGTAAATCTGATCGATTTTTTGTTTCCATACTTCCATCGGTGGAGTATCAGTGGTAAGCCAATATTTCGGTATCAGTAGCCTAGCAGCCATAAGAAATAGTCTAAATATAGGACTAGGTGCCTTAACTCCCGTAAGCTTGCAGAAGTTGAACAATGCTAAGCTGGGAAGGGTAGGGATATTAGTTGAGCATATTAGGTTACTGATATTAAATATTTCCCTCCACCACGTATTAATTTAAGGGCATTCCCACCATATGTGATAGAAAGAGCCTCTTTCTTCTAAACACTTCCAAGTCATAAAATAGGCTTGTTTTGTCTGGAGTGTTATACCATCTTGTTAAAAGCTTATAACCGTTTTCTTGTATCCTAACACAACGTGATGTCTTATGAGGGAATACTAGAATGGTCGGCAAGTCTATAATGGAGGTTTATATTCAAATCCCGTTCCCACAGCCGAATGTAGGCTGGTTTCGTGATGAGGCTGGGGGAGTTGAGTCTTTTATATATTTGTGAGATCATTTATTTGGGTGGGGCGGTAGCTGTAATTAAAGATTCCACCCAAACTAGGGGGCGGTTGAAGGTTTTGGAAATGTGAGTATGGAGATATGAAGCTTGGGGACCAAGTATGAGGACTAGGTAGCGAGGCTAGTATGTCTCTGACATTAAAGAGAGAGCCATCTGGATGGTATAAAGTAGAGGGGTATTTTCCAGAGGGGTATTTTCCAGGAGGGTTTGGGATGCTGTATATATTACATCCCCTAATGTCAATAATGGTGATGGAAACTGGATTGAGCAGTGGGTAGATTGAAGCCATTTCCATGTGTTCAGGGTAGCTCTGATAATTGGGTAGGGGGAGTGAGGGAGGGAAGAGGAGTTAGGATGGCCTAGAAGAAAAGAGCGTAGGGATCCTCCGAGTAGATCTCGTTCCATTGCCACCCAAGATTTGTGGTTTGTGTTTCTAAGCCAGTCGACTATCCTAGAAAGGAGTATGGCTTTACCATATAGTTCTGGATTTGGCAGAGAGATGCCTCCTAGGTGTTTTGGTTTGGATAGGCATGAGTATGATAGTATGGATTTCTTCCCATGCCAGATTAAGGTCCTAATTTTCTTCTTAATAAAAGTCATAAAAAGCGGAAGGTATGGGTATGGGGAGGACTTGTTGGAGATAAGTAAGTCGGGGGATTATTAGTGATGTCAATAGGCTCTTACGTCTGAACCATGAAAGAGTTGGGAGGTTAAGGTTGTCAATGTTTTCAGATATGGATTGAAGCAAGGGGGTGTAGTTTAAGTGAAATAGGTCAGAAGGGTCTCCAATAATTTTAATTCCGAGATAAGTTAAGTAAGGGGCAGACCAATCAAACGGGGAATTTCTTGCAAGACGTGTTTTTAGGGTTGGGGAGATGCCCATGCATATAACTAGTGATTTCTTCATGTTGATTTTGAAATTAGATACTATATGAATCTAGGTGAGTATATATGCGTGGGAGAGAAATGGTTGGGTTTGTTGTCATAATCATAATATCATCTGCAAACGCTGCTATAGTGTGTTTTTGGTCTCCTAGCAGTAGGCCATGAATAGCTGGGTCAGCTCTTAACAAGATAAGGAGGGGCTCAAGTGCCAGAACAAATAGTAGGGGGGAAAGAGAGCAACCTTGGCGAGTGCCGTTTTTCATTTGAAATGGGAGAGATAGCATGCCGTTGACCATAACTGAGGCCAATGCTTGGGAGTACGTGGCGAATGTGGATTGTACAAAGAGATCAGGCAGGCCAAATCCGAGCATGATGTCTTTTAAGAAAGCCCAGTTGATCCTGTCAAACGATTTTTCAGCATCAGTGCTGAGAACAAGCAGGTGTGCTTTGCGTAAAAAGTTGCGTTCAGCACTCGAGCGGTGTTGTCTTTTCCCTTCCTGCCACAGACAAAGCCTACCTGATCTCTGTGCACTAGGGCAATTGGCTAGCATTTTAGTTAAGAATTTAAGATTGATGTTGAGAAGTGAAATGGGTCTGTAGTTAGCACATTGCTTTGTGTCTTTCCCTTCTTTAGGGATCAGTGTTATGTGGGCCATTGTCATATCTCTAGAAAGGGTATTGCCTTGTAAGGATAAATTGCATACTTTAAGTAGGTGGGGTAATAGGATGTGCTGAAATGTTTTATAGTAAAGTACTGGTAGTCCATCTGGACCTGGGCTGTTGGGGATTGTCAAAGGGCTAGTTTTAGTTCATCCAGAGTGAATGGGGCTGTCAAGGTTTGCTTCTGAGAGGGGGAGAGTTATGGAAGGGTAATTGAATTTAAGAAGGAGGACAGTAGGTTTGAAAAGATCAAGGGGGAGGGGGAGGGAGAAGGTAGGTTATAAAGAGCTTCATAAAAGTCTCTAAATTGAGCTGCTATATCTGTAGAAGAATATAATGGGCATCCCTGGGGTGATTGAAGCTGATGTATATAGTTAGCCAATATCCTATTTTTTATTCTATGCATCGTGAATTTGGTAGCTTTATCTCCATGGGCAAAAAACTTGTGTTGCGAGTTTAAAAATATTTAGCGGTATTAGATTGGAGAATGGCTTTTAATTCTGCTCTTAGGTTAGATAAGTCATGTAGTTGCTGATCTGATAATCAAGTGAACGTTTGTGGAGCGATTCTAAGGTCTGTATTTCCCTGGTAAGGGTCTCAATCTTTTCTCCTCTTTGTTTTTTAATATGGGAGCCAATGCTTATGAACTGGCCTCTTATAAATGGTTTGTGGGCATCCCATAGAGTTTGGTCTGATATTTCTGGAGTTTTGTTGGTCGCAAAGATTTCTTCTAGAGATTTAGTGATTGTGTCTTTGGAGCTGCAAATCCCCAGGAGGGATTCATTTAGTCGCCAATTAAAATGTCTTGGGGTAGGTACGGGAGCTGATATCGAAATAGATATCAGGGCATGGTCTGAAAGAAGTATAGAGCCTATTTTGGCCTCGGAACAGAGCTGGAGGTGTTCTTTTGAAATAAATAGGTAGTCCAGGCGTTGATAGGATTTGTGGGCATGTGAGTAAAACGTATAGTCAATGGAGTCAGGGTTTAAGGTGCGCCAAGTGTCGATCTAGTGGTGGTTCCACAATCCTTCTCTCATAGATCTCAGCACATTAAGAGAGATGGCAGATCTATGAGTGGAGGAATCAACATGGGGATTAAGTGTAGCGTTGATGTCGCCCCCCACTACAGTCAGACCTTCTTTGAAAGATTCAATGATAGGAAGTACAGTTAATAACCAGTTGGCCTGACCTCCATTGGGCGTGTATAGGTTGACAAAGGTATAAATCTGTGAGCTAATGTGTCCCTTTACTAACAGATAACGTCCCTCAGGGTCTTGAATATGTGTGAGGTATTTGAACTGAATTCTCCTCTGAAACCCAATGCTCACTCTGCTGGAGGCTCACGAATTACCACCACAGTGATACCACTGGGAGTAGTATGAGAAGGATAGATTGGGGTAGTGATTAAATCTGAAGTGCGTGGGGGTGTGGCTTGGCTGCCGAGAGCAATGGCCATATGAGAGAGTAGCTCCTGCACCTCAACGACTATTCACAGCTAGACCTCAGCTTTTAACGCCTGATTCATGGTCACTTGCTCCCTATTTGTCCTCTGACATCATGGGGAAGAACAAGAGGACATTGCCGTGGATAAACAGCGCTAATCTGGATACTTACTTTGAGAAAGGAAAAATCAAAGATGGCGTCGACTCCGCTTCTAAAGCAGCGTCTCCCGCGTCAATTCAAAGCATGTCCCCAGCATGATCTCCAGGCTCCCCCTCACCTCCATCAGGACCAGAGTCTCCCTCCTCACCGGAGCAACCTATCCCGTCTCTCCCGCCAACTCCGGAGGATGTACGGCCTCCGCCATCAACACAAATTGTCGTCCATCATGGCACCGCACCTCCGCAGACTGCAGCGTCTCCCTCCACCAGCCCAAGAAGCAGAAACCCAGGCTGGAAACAGAAGACATCGCCCAGGTCAGTGACTCTATCTCAGAACAAACATACTCTACCTCTCAAGCTGATTCATTCCTCAGATTTCCCACTTCGAATAAACCCCCTACAGAAGCTACACTAAAGCAAATGCTGGTGGCGCTAAAATCCTCGCTACAAGCCTTATTCAACCTATGTCCATTAGGATGCAGGAGGTGGAGGACAGAGTTACACATATTGAAACTAAGATGGGTGAATTCACCACCTCGCAAAACACTGTAATAGATGCGCCTAACGAAATGGCAGATGAAATCGAGGCCATCAAAAAGAAAATGGCGGACATGGAGGACCGTTCGCGCCGTAACAATACTAAGCTACGGGACATCCCAGAAGAGGTTCTGACTCAAGAAATTGTACCGTATCTACACAGGCTCTTCAAAACCCTCTTGCCAGAGCTCACTGATAACGAAATCATTATAGACCGAGCTCATTGGATCCCCAAGACAAAACATATTAGGCCTGATATACCACGAGATACCCTAGCTAGGGTTCATTTCTTTCATGTAAAGAAAGCAATAATGGCTGCTGCTAGGAAAGCTGGCATTCTGCCCTCTCCTTTTCAAACCGTCAAATTATTCACTGACCTGTCTGCCATGACTTTGAGGCAGAGACGTTCTCTTCTACCGATTACCATGGCTTTACGCAAATGTAATATAGCATATTGCTGGGGCTTTCCTTTGAAACTTCTTATTTCTAGAGATGGACAGCTTCACGTCATCCATACCCTAGAGGAGGGCAAGACCCTGCTTCATGACTGGAAAATTCCTCTAATAGCCCCTGAGCCTGGATTCACCTCTAACCTTCCCTTCTTTCCACAAGAATGGAAGCAAGTGTCACACAGGAGAAACCAGAAAACCTGAGTTGCACTATAATGTCTCAAATCTTCCTCCGAGAAATCACCTTTATAGAACTCTTCAGGTCATTTACGTGCCTTATCTTTCCTAACTCCTAAACAGGTTTACTCATTTCATAGTGAATTGGAAAATTCGGCATCCGCAATGTGTTTTATATTTGCATAATTAGAGGTCTTGTTCTTTTGTTTCTCCTTTATTCTTACAGGTGCTACTTTCTCACGGTCCATATAACCGGACTTTACATACTCACAATTATCGTGCTTTCGGTCTCTTGAAGGACTATTGCCCTACCAAACCGTAAGCGGTTAACACCGTACTGGTCATTATGTTTCTCGTACTGTTCTTTTCTTGGTTCAATTGTTTGATCTCTGCATTCTTTGTTTGTTCAATGCTGCAGTTAGTTGACTCTGCTGGGTGGGGTCCTACCTCTATATCATCTACCCCTTTCATTTACCATGGGGATTAAAATAGTTTCCCTAAACGCCAAATGGCTAAATTGCCCTCAAAAAAGGGCTTTTGTATGGAAAGAAGCTATGTCACAAAGGGAGGACGTCTTATGTATTCAAGAGATCCATCTCTTGAAAGAAGACTCTCATAGAGTAAAGAATCGACTGTTCTCTACTAGAGATGGGCGAGTAGTGAAATATTCGAAAGTTTGAAATTCGATTCGAATAGACCGCGAAATTCGACTATTCGACCGAATATCGAATCCCATTAAAGTCTATGGGAAAAAAATGCTCGCCACTTGGAAATCTCAATTCGACCACTTGGAGGTCACCAAGTCCACCCTGAAACCTCAGAAAAGGATGCCAACACTGCTGGAATGCAACTAGGACAGCAGGGGAAGCATGTCTGGGTGCATATAACGCGCCCAAGTCGCACTATTACGCCACTATCACAGCCTCTCAAAAATACACTCCAAAGACAATGTAACCTCTCTGTAAAGTGAGACCATACAAGGAAACCTTCTTTCCTCTACATTGCCATGGACCCCAAGCCAAACTAGACAAAAAAGAAGATAAAATTCTGCACCCTTAAAATCACGTTGCCTATGACAACCACAGATGGCATAGGCAAAGGGGAAAGCAAATAGACCCCACCCCTAATTGTCATTGTGTGTGTGTGTGTGAGATGTGGTCAGACATGTCTTCTTTAAAATGTAAAAACAACTCAAACACATGCAGAAGCCTTAAAATGCCCAAATTGTTGGCGCTTGAGATGTCAGTGACCCGACCTGGCCTAGTGTCATGTCTAGCATTTAAAGCAGTGGGGATGTTGAGGGATGCGTAGGACCGCAAAAGGCAGGAAGAGGCCGTGGGCTAGCCAGAGGCTCATGGAGAAGGCAGGCTAGAGCCCGCAGGGCCGCATCTCTTCCCTATAACAGGCCCCCACACAAAGCTCTCCCATCGAGGGCTCTTAGGTCCTTGTTGAGAAAATATTTTAATGAGTGCGCAAAGTTAGCTTGAGGTGAGCCCTCGAAAAAATTATATGGAGGCCCAAGAGGTGAGCCCTCGAAAAAATTAAGTGGAGGCCAAAGAGGTGAGCCATAATAAAAATTGTTTGTAGGCCCAAGAGGTGAGACGTCTTAAATATTGTGTGGAGGCTAAAGAGGTGAGACCTCTTAACAATTATGTGGAGGCCCAAGAGGTGAGACCTCGATAAAATTATGTGGAGGCCCAAGAGGTGAGACCTCGATAAAATTATGTGGAGGCCCAAGAGGTGAGACCTCGATAAAATTATAACAAATATTACCCAATGGTCGGCTTGGATAACCAACAGTATTTTATTACAAAACACAATTAGATCATAAAACAATAAAATCTTATAACAAAAATTTCATACACATTAAAACATCTCATATGTTAATCTTAGATGCGGTTTGCCTCGGTCCCTCCAATATTTCAGGTGTGGAGCTCTCACAGTGTCCCGAAATATGTCTTACTTTGTATTTGATGTTATTAAATGTTGATATTCATATATGTTCAAACTTCAAATCATCATACTGATACGTTGATACTGTGTATCGAAAGGTGGATCTGATATTATATCCCCTGTTTTACCTGTTACTTGCAATTTAACTGAGGTTGCTGCCGTACTGATATTTACAATGTTATTTGGTCATATGACCTGATGTTCCTTTACGAACTCACCGGACCTTGTACCCGACTCCTTAGCTTAGTCTTGGTTGTGGAGGTCTCTTGTATCGGTGACTTGATGTCTGCGCTTTTCCCTCCTGGGACGTCGGGCAACTAGACCCCGACTTTCCGTTTACAACGGTGTTTCCAGTGCTTTACTTCCAGCGCTTGCGTACTCGTTGTTTGGAGACGCCCAAATAGACATCCACGTGTATTATCCACGGGTGTCAGCACAATGTTGTACGGCAGTTTTCCTCGATAGTTGTTACTCAATTGATTTGAAGAAAGGTATATCCGAATATCAAAGTATAGTACCAAACGCGTTTCGAAAACATCCAGTTTTCTTCCTCAGTGGCTATTTTTTGCAAAGAGGGACATATCGTTCTTTTCAATGATTTTGGTGTCACATTCAAATCCCGGACCGGATTCCGCTACCCACATATGTAAAATTGCATTTAATATAATCATTACTTACATTTGTTTATAAACTCTTTCTATATGGCCTATATTGCTCTTTATATTTGTAATCATACCCTACAAGACAAAACAGAACAATTTTTAGCTTTATAGTTACACATTTAGATCGCATATAAAACGCAATTTCTTGGTGTTGTTCACACCTGTATTCGATATTCTTTTAATTTTCCTATTCTAGTTGTATTTTATTATCCCAATTGCAACCTTATCCTCTTCTTTTTTATAATATTAGACCTATTTCCACATTCTTGACCCAACTTCTTCATAATTTAATCTTTTAGTATTTCCATTTTTTTTTTTTTCTTTTTTCCCTTTTTCTTTTTTATCTCTTTTATTCCTTTGTATTTTTCAACTAAAGGAGAGAGAGGGGGAGACGGCGGGGGAACACAGGAGGCATCAATGCAATTGAACCATTATCCATCGATGCCTCGAATCCCAAGGGAAGAGAGAAGAAAAAAAAAAAAAAAAAAAAAAGGGGTTCTCGTTATAGAAAACCAAATATTTCCAGTTCCGAATTTAATCCCGAAGGTGCCAAGGACCCGAATTCATATATCATTTTAGATTCACACCTCGACATTTTTGCTATAAAGTCTCCTCCTCTCCAATCTTTCTTTATTGATTGAATTGCCGCAAACTTCAGACCTCTTGGATCACTATTGTGGCATACTTTAAATGGTGTGATTACCGTATGTTTTGGGTACCCCTTTTTTTATATTATTTATATGCTCACTTACTCTGATTTTCAATGTTCTACTTGTGCGGCCTATGTATTGCTTTGAACTCGATAAAATTATGTGGAGGCCCAAGAGGTGAGACCTCTTAAAAATTATGTGGAGGCCCAAGAGGTGAGACCTCTTAAAAATTATGTGGAGGCCCAAGAGGTGAGAGCTCTTAAAAATTATGTGGAGGCCCAAGAGGTGAGACCTCTTAAAAATTATGTGGCGGCCAAGAGGTGAGACCTTCTTAAAAATTATGTGGCGGCCCAAGAGGTGAGACCTCTTAAAAAATTTTGTGGAGGCCCAAGAGGTGAGACCTGTTAAAAATTATGTGGAGCCCCAAGAGGTGAGACCTCTTAAAAATTATGTGGAGGCCCAAGAGGTGAACCTCTTAAAAATTATGTGGAGGCCCAAGAGGTGAGTCCTCGATAAAATTATGTGGAGGCCCAAGAGGTGAGACCTCGATAAAATTATGTGGAGGCCCAAGAGGTGAGACCTCTTAAAAATTATGTGGAGGCCCAAGAGGTGAGACCTCTTAAAATTAGTGGAGGCCCAAGAGGTGAGACCTCTTAAAAATTATGTGGAGGCCCAAGAGTGAGACCTCTTTAAAAATTATGTGGAGGCCCAAGAGGTGAGACCTCTTAAAAATTATGTGGAGGCCCAAGAGGTGAGACCTCGATAAAATTATGTGGAGGCCCAAGAGGTGAGACCTGTTAAAATTATGTGGAGGCCCAAGAGGTGAGACCTCTTAAAAATTATGTGGCGGGCCCAAGAGGTGAGACCTCTTAAAAATTTTGTGGAGGCCCAAGAGGTGAGCCATAAATATATAAATTTTTTTATTTACGGAGCAATTCTACGGCGGTTAAGGAGGAGGAGGAGGAGGTGGAGGAGGAAATGGCACTTCATACAGATGGCACTTCACTTTTTGGCTGCTTTCCACTGTTGGAGAGCAAAGTCCGGGTCAATCCACTTGCTGTTCATTTTGATTAGCGTCAGCCTGTTGGCACTGTCGGTTGACAGGCGGCTGAGCTTATCGTTATAATGCCCCCGGCTGCGCTGAACACCCTTTCGGATAGCACGCTGGCGCAGGGCAGGCAAGCACCTCCAAGGCGTACAGGGACAGTTCCAGCCACGTGTCCAACTTGGAGACCCAGTAAGTGTAGGACGCCGAGGGATTGGGGAGGACAGGGTTACGGTCTGCCAGGTACTCCGGCAACATCCGCCGATACTTGTCCCTCCTGCTGATAGCGGGCCCCGCAGTGATGGAAGTTGCACGAGGGGGTGCCATGAACGTGTCCCACACCTTGGAGAGTGTTCCCCTGGTGGCTGTGGGCCTGATCGATGTTGAGGGACTCTGGTAGACCCTCTCCTCTCTGCCGCCAGCGATGGTGGGTGGGAAAATCTCCATCATGTTCTGCACGAGTTCCCTCTGGTATTCCAGCAATCGATTCGTCCTCTCCTCTACCGGAATAAAAGAGGAGACGTTATCTTTATACCGGGGTCCAGGATTGCAAAGACCCAGTACAGTTTGTTCTCCACTATCGGACAACACGTGTGTCCCGGGAAAAGCAGCCCAGCATGAAGTCAGCCATGTGTGCCAGACTCTGAATAGGCATGACGTCACTGCCCCCACCAGAAGGATCACTTGCCATTTCCTCCTCTTCCTCTTCCGCCTCCTCTCCGCCCCATCCGCGCTGAACCAATGGGACGCACACAGCCTGACTGCTACCCTCGCCGCCAGCATCCTCCTCCTCTTCCACAGCCACCTCCACGTCGTCCTCCTCCTCCTCATCCTCCTCCTCCTGCAACTGCCACCGAGAAGCAGACAAAAGTGTGGTCTGACTGTGTAGCTCCGTTGCGTCTCCTCCTACCCCCGTCTCCTCTGCGTGCAATGCGTTCTCCCTTATTGCGATGAGCGATTCTTTAAGGACGCATAGGAGCGGGATGGTTACGCTCACTATAGCGTCCTCGCTGCTGACCTTCTTGGTGGACTCCTCAAAGATACGCAGTACATCGCATATGTCTGCCATCCATGGCCACTCGTGGTTGGCAAACTGAGGGAGCTGAGTTGGAGGCACGCGTGGATTCATAATCTGGTACTCCATCAATGCTCTCTGCTGCTCACACACCCTGGCCAACATGGAATAGGTGGAATTCCAGCGAGTCGGCAGGTCGCACAACAGCCGATGTTCAGGCAAATGGAGGCGTTGCTGGAGTTTTTTTAAGCTAGCAGCAGCTACAGTTGACTTCCGAAAGTGAGCGCACAAGCGCCGCACTTTCACCAGTAGCTCTGCCAGGTTGGGGTAAGTCTTTAGAAATTTTTGGACTACCAGATTAAAAACGTGGGCCAGGCATGGTACGTGATTGAGTTCGGCAAGCTCCAGAGCCGCCACCAGGTTACGGCCGTTATCGCACACGACCATGCCTGGTCCTAGCTGCAGCGGCGACAGCCACATCTCCGTCTGCTGCAATATGGCGTCCCTCACCTCTGGGGCGCTGTGCTTCCTGTCGCCCAAGCTGATGAGCTTAAGCACCGCCTGCTGACGTCTCCCCGCGCCAGTGCTGCAACGCTTCCAGCTAGCGGCTGAGGGCGATGTTAAGGCAGAGGAGGAGGAGGAGGAGGAAGAGGAGGGGGGTTTATCAGAACCCATGCTGGCAATCTTGGGCGGGGGTGGTAGGTAGGCCGTCTCTGTTTGCGACCCCGTCCCCGCTTCCACTACATTCACCCAGTGTGCCGTCAAAGAGATGTATCGTCCCTGGCCGCAAGCGCTTGTCCACGAGTCGGTGGTCAAGTGGACCTTTGCGCTGACTGCGTACCTCAGGGCCCGCCTGATGTTACGCGACACGTGCTGGTGCAGGGCGGGGACGGCACTCCGGGAAAAGTAGTGGCGGCTGGGGACGGAATAGCGAGGTGCGGCAGCCGCCATCAGGTCGCGGAAGGCCTGCGTCTCCACAAGCCTAAACGGCAACATCTCCAGGGCCAGCAGTTTGGAGATGTGGCAGTTTAAGGCTTGGGCTTGGGGGTGACTCGAGGCGTACTTCCGCCTGCGGTCGAACGCCTGCGAGATGGACAGTTGTTGGGACGAGGAGTGTGAAGGTGCAGGCGAAGAGGCGGGGGAAGGGGAGGCTGAAGGAGAAGGCCCCAAAGTAGCCGAGGCAGAGGCAGATGTGGAGGTGTCCTGGCTGGAGGTCTGGACCGCAGTGGCAGCACACAACAAAGGGGAAGAGGCAGTGGCAGCAAGACCGGGCGCAGGTTGTATTGCGTTTGCTCTCTCCCACTCAGCCCAGTGCTTGACTTCCAAGTGACGCCGCATGCCTGAGGTGGTCAGATTGCTCTTCTCAGAGCCCCTACTCAGTTTTGAGTGGCAGAGTGTGCAAACCGCGCTCAGTTTGTCATCCGCACAAACATTAAAAAAATCTCCACACCACAGAAGTACGAGGCCTCGATGGGGGAGCTTCGCGCGACTGCCCGCTGCCGGGAACAGCTTCGGCCCTGCTGGCTGTGGCCTCACTTCTCTGTCTGGACTGTCCTCTGCCTGTGGACATCCCTCTCTGCCTGTGGACATCCCTCTGCCTCTGGACATCCCTCTGCCTCTTGCTGCCTTTTTTCGGTGCTGCGCAGACCACCACCTCTCCACTGCTTTCCCCGCTGGACATCACCCCTGGCCAAGTGGGGTCGGTCATTTCGTCATCCACCACCTCCTCTTCCACTTCCTCACTCTGCTCCTCCTCCTGCCCACTGGACATTCCAACAGCCTCCCTTGATGGCAACTGCGTCTCATCATCATCATCGCTCATGATAACAGATGCTGGTTCAGGGTCCACATCAGCAGGAGATGGCGAATACTCAAGTGTTTGGGCATCACTACAAACAAATTCCTCTGCTAGCTCCTGGGATTCTTCCGGCACATCTGAAAAAGGACCCGAAAAGAGCTCCTGGGAGGGGTCAATGGTGGGATGACTCTGTTGGCCAGGTGTGGAGGAAGGAGGGTCAGAGTGAGACTGTGTGGATGACTGGCTGGTGGACAACTGTGTGGAAGCGCTATCGGCTATCCATTGCACACACCTGTTCAACCTGCTCAGGCCTCAACAGCGGTGTAACCCGCCCCCTGCTTAACTGTCCCATAAAGGCAGGGATTCTGGATGAGCGGAATCCGGCTGCCCACAGCAGCGCATTTTATTTTTTTTCTTCAACAAGGCCCCAGCACAGACGGTTGTATGAACACTACGTATATACAATTATTTTGCAAGAGAACGCAAAGTACAGGTGCCAATGAAAAGGCTTTTTTTAATATATTTCTAGGTACACAGCCGTGTACAAACAGATCAGACGGTGTGTATGAACACTACGTATATAAATTATTTTGCAAGAGAACGGCAAAGTACAGGTGCAATGAAAAGGCATTTTTTTTTTTATATTTCTAGGTACATCAGCCGTGTACAAAAGATCAGACGGGTGTATGAACACTACGTATATACAATTATTTTGCAACGAGAACGCAAAGTACAGGTGCCAATGAAAAGGCCTTTTTTTTTAAATATTTCTAGGTACACAGCCGTGTACTAACAGATCAGACGGTGTGTATGAACACCACGTATATACAATTATTTTGCAAGAGAAACGCAACAGTACAGGTGCCAATGAAAAGGCCTTTTTTTTTTATATTTTCTAGGTACACAGCCGTGTACTAACAGATCAGACGGTGTGTATTAACACCACGGTATATACAATTATTTTGCAAGAGAACGCAAAGTACAGGTGCCAATGAAAAGGCCTTTTTTTTTATATTTCTAGGTACACAGCCGTGTACAAACAGATCAGACGGTGTGTATGAACACCACGTATATACAATTATTTTGCAAGAGAACGCACAGTACAGGTGCCAATGAAAAGGCTTTTTTTTAAATATATTTCTAGGTACACAGCCGTGTACAAAGATCAGACGGTGTGTATGAACACTAACGTATATACAATTATTTGCAAGAGAACGCAAAGTACAGGTGCCAATGAAAGGCTTTTTTTTTAATTTCTAGGTTACACAGCCGTGTACAAACAGATCAGACGGTGTGTATGAACACTACGTATATACAATTATTTTGCAAAGAGAACGCAAAGTACAGGTGCCAATGAAAAGGCTTTTTTTTATATATTTCTAGGTACACAGCCGTGTACAAACAGATCAGACGGGTGTGTATGAACACTACGTATATTACAATTATTTGCAAGAGAACGCAAAGTACAGGTGCCAAATGGAAAGGCTTTTTTTAAATATATTTCTAGGTACACAGCCGTGTACAAACAGATCAGAGGGTGTGTATGAAACACTACGTATATACAATTATTTGCAAGAGAACGCAAAGTACAGGTGCCAATGAAAAGGCTTTTTTTTTTATATTTCTAGGTACACAGCCGTGTACAAACAGATCAGACGGTGTGTATGAACACTACGTATATACAATTATTTTGCAAGAGAACGCAAAGTACAGGTGCCAATGAAAAGGCTTTTTTTTTAAATATATTTCTAGGTTACACAGCCGTGTACAAACAGATCAGACGGTGTGTATGAACACTACGTATATACAATTATTTTGCAAGAGAACGCAAAGTACAGGTGCCAATGAAAAGGCTTTTTTTTTATATATTTCTAGGTACAGCAGCCGTGTACAAACAGATCAGACGGTGTGTATGAACACTACGTATATACAATTATTTTGCAAGAGAACGCAACAGTACAGGTGCCAATGAAAAGGCTTTTTTTTTAAATATATTTCTAGGTACACAGCCGTGTACAAACAGATCAGACGGTGTGTATGAACACTACGTATATACAATTATTTTGCAAGAGAACGCAAAGTACAGGTGCCAATGAAAAGGCTTTTTTTTTATATATTTCTAGGTACACAGCCGTGTACAAACAGATCAGACGGTGTGTATGAACACTACGTATATACAATTATTTTGCAAGAGAACGCAAAGTACAGGTGCCAATGAAAAGGCTTTTTTTTAATATATTTCTATGGTTACACAGCCGTGTACAAACAGATCAGACGGTGTGTATGAACACTACGTATATACAATTATTTTGCAAGGAGAACGCAAAGTACAGGTGCCAATGAAAAGGCTTTTTTTTAAAATATATTTCTAGGTACACAGCCGTGTACAAACAGATCAGACGGTGTGTATGAACACTACGTTATACAATTATTTTGCAAGAGAACGCAAAGTACAGGTGCCAATGAAAGGCTTTTTTTTTTTATATTTTCTAGGTACACAGCCGTGTACAAACAGATCAGACGGTGTGTATGAACACTACGTATATACAATTATTTTGCAAGAGAACGCAAAGTACAGGTGCCAATGAAAAGGCTTTTTTTTAATATATTTCTAGGTACACAGCCGTGTACAAACAGATCAGACGGTGTGTATGAACACTACGTATATACAATTATTTTGCAAGAGAACGCAAAGTACAGGTGCCAATGAAAAGGCTTTTTTTTTATATATTTCTAGGTACACAGCGTGTACAAACAGATCAGACGGTGTGTATGAACACTACGTATATACAATTATTTTGCAAGAGAACGCAAAGTACAGGTGCCAATGAAAAGGCTTTTTTTTTTTATATTTTCTAGGTACACAGCCGTGTACAAACAGATCAGACGGTGTGTATGAACACTACGTATATACAATTATTTTGCAAGAGAACGCAAAGTACAGGTGCCAATGAAAAGGCTTTTTTTTTTTATATATTTCTAGGTACACAGCCGTGTACAACAGATCAGACGGTGTGTATGAACACTACGTATATACAATTATTTTGCAAGAGAACGCAAAGTACAGGTGCCAATGAAAAGGCTTTTTTTTTTAATATATTTCTAGGTACACAGCCGTGTACAAACAGATCAGACGGTGTGTATGAACTACGTATAACAAATTATTTTGCAAGAGAA
>ONZH01015341.1:0-69484 GCA_900303285.1 Rhinella marina
GGAGAAGCAAAGTCCGGGTCAATCCACTTGCTGTTCATTTTTGATTAGCGTCAGCCTGTCCGCACTGTCGGTTGACAGGCGGCTGCGCTTATCGGTTATAATGCCCCCGCTGCGCTGAACACCCTTTCTGATAGCACGCTGGCGCAGGGCAGGCAAGCACCTCCAAGGCGTACAGGGACAGTTCCAGCCACGTGTCCAACTTGGAGACCCCAGTAAGTGTAGGACGCCGAGGGATCGGGGAGGACAGGGGGTACGGTCTGCCAGGTACTCCCCGCAACATCCGCCGATACTTGTCCCCTCCTGCTGATAGCGGGCCCCGCAGTGATGGAAGTTGCACGAGGGGGTGCCATGAACGTGTCCCACACCTTGGAGAGTGTTCCCCTGGTGGCTGTGGGCCTGATAGATGTTGTGGGACTCTGGGAGACCCTCTCCTCTCTGCCGCCAGCGATGGTGGGTGGGAAAATCTCCATCATGTTCTGCACGAGTTCCCTCTGGTATTCCAGCAATCGATTCGTCCTCTCCTCTACCGGAATAAAAGAGGAGACGTTATCTTTATACCGGGGGTCCAGGAGTGCGAAGACCCAGTACAGTTTGTTCTCCACTATCCGGACAACACGTGTGTCCCGGGAAAAGCAGCCAGCATGAAGTCAGCCATGTGTGCCAGACTCTGAATAGGCATGACCTCACTGCCCCCACCAGAAGGATCACTTGCCATTTCCTCCTCTTCCTCTTCCGCCTCCTCTCCGCCCCATCCGCGCTGAACCAATGGGACGCACACAGCCTGACTGCTACCCTCGCCGCCAGCATCCTCCTCCTCTTCCACAGCCACCTCCACGTCGTCTCTCTCCTCATCCTCCTCCCCTGCAACTGCCACCGTGAAGCAGACAAAAGTGTGGTCTGACTGTGTAGCTCCATTGCGTCTCCTCCTACCCCCGTCTCCTCTGCGTGCAATGCGTTCTCCCTTATTGCGATGAGCGATTCTTTAAGGACGCATAGGAGCGGGATGGTTACGCTCACTATAGCGTCCTCGCTGCTGACCTTCTTGGTGGACTCCTCAAAGATACGCAGTACATCGCATATGTCTGCCATCCATGGCCACTCGTGGTTGGCAAACTGAGGGAGCTGAGTTGGAGGCACGCGTGGATTCATAATCTGGTACTCCATCAATGCTCTCTGCTGCTCACACACCCTGGCCAACATGGAATAGGTGGAATTCCAGCGAGTCGGCAGGTTGCCACAACAGCCGATGTTCAGGCAAATGGAGGCGTTGCTGGAGTTTTTTTAAGCTAGCAGCAGCTTACAGTTGACTTCCGAAAGTGAGCGCACAAGCGCCGCACTTTCACCAGTAGCTCTGCCAGGTTGGGGTAAGTCTTTAGAAATTTTTGGACTACCAGATTAAAAACGTGGGCCAGGCATGGTACGTGATCGAGTTCGGCAAGCTCCAGAGCCGCCACCAGGTTACGGCCGTTATCGCACACGACCATGCTGGTCCTAGCTGCAGCGGCCGACAAGCCACATCTCCGTCTGCTGCAATATGGCGTCCCTCACCTCTGGGGCGCCTGTGCTTCCTGTCGCCCAAGCTGATGAGCTTAAGCACCGCCTGCTGACGTCTCCCCGCGCCAGTGCTGCAACGCTTCCAGCTAGCGGCTGAGGGCGATGTTAAGGCAGAGGAGGAGGAGGAGGAGGAGGGGGGTTTATCAGAACCCATGCTGGCAATCTTGGGCGGGGGGTGGTAGGTAGGCCGTCTCTGTTTGCGACCCCGTCCCCGCTTCCACTACATTCACCCAGTGTGCCGTCAAAGAGATGTAGCGTCCCTGGCCGCAAGCGCTTGTCCACGAGTCGGTGGTCAAGTGGACCTTTGCGCTGACTGCGTACCTCAGGGCCCGCCTGATGTTACGCGACACGTGCTGGTGCAGGGCGGGGACGGCACTCCGGGAAAAGTAGTGGCGGCTGGGGACGGAATAGCGAGGTGCGGCAGCCGCCATCAGGTCGCGGAAGGCCTGCGTCTCCACAAGCCTAAACGGCAACATCTCCAGGGCCAGCAGTTTGGAGATGTGGCAGTTTAAGGCTTGGGCTTGGGGGTGACTCGAGGCGTACTTCCGCCTGCGGTTCGAACGCCTGCCGAGATGGACAGTTGATGGGACGAGGAGTGTGAAGGTGCAGGCGAAGAGGCGGGGGAAGGGGAGGCTGAAGGAGAAGGCCCCAAAGTAGCCGAGGCAGAGGCAGATGTGGAGGTGTCCTGGCTGGAGGTCTGGACCGCAGTGGCAGCACACAACAAAGGGGAAGAGGCAGTGGCAGCAGGACTGGGCGCAGGTTGTATTGCGTTTGCTCTCTCCCACTCAGCCCAGTGCTTGACTTCCAAGTGACGCTGCATGCCTGAGGTGGTCAGATTGCTCTTCTCAGAGCCCCTACTCAGTTTTGAGTGGCAGAGTGTGCAAACCGCGCTCAGTTTGTCATCCGCACAAACATTAAAAAATCTCCACACCACAGAAGTACGAGGCCTCGATGGGGGAGCTTCGCGCGACTGCCCGCTGCCGGGAACAGCTTCGGCCGTGCTGGCTGTGGCCTCACTACTCTGTCTGGACTGTCCTCTGCCTCTGGACATCCCTCTGCCTGTGGACATCCCTCTGCCTCTGGACATCCCTCTGCCTCTGGACATCCCTCTGCCTGTGGACATCCCTCTGCCTGTGGACATCCCTCTGCCTCTTGCTGCCTTTTTCGGTGCTGCGCAGACCACCACCTCTCCACTGCTTTCCCCGCTGGACATCACCCCCTGGCCAAGTGGGGTCGGTCATTTCGTCATCCACCACCTCCTCTTCCTTACTCTGCTCCTCCTCCTGCCCACTGGACATTCCAACAGCCTCCCTTGATGGCAACTGCGTCTCATCATCATCATCGCTCATGATAACAGATGCTGGTTCAGGGTCCACATCAGCAGGAGATGGCGAAAACTCAAGTGTTTGGGCATCACTACAAACAAATTCCTCTGCTAGCTCCTGGGATTCTCCGGCACATCTGAAAAAGGACCCGAAAAGAGCTCCTGG
Source organism: Rhinella marina (assembly GCA_900303285.1). NCBI lineage: Eukaryota > Metazoa > Chordata > Amphibia > Anura > Bufonidae > Rhinella > Rhinella marina. The sequence continues at coordinate 3,045 of ONZH01015341.1, forward strand.
GAGGGGTCAAGGGTGGGATGACTCTGTGGCCAGGTGTGGAGGAAGGAGGGTCAGAGTGAGACTGTGTGGATGACTGGCTGGTGCGACAACTGTGTGGAAGCGCTATCGGCTATCCATTGCCACACCTGTTCAACCTGCTCAGGCCTCAACAGCGGTGTAACTCGCCCCCCTGCTTAACTGTCCCATAAAGGCAGGGATTCTGGATGAGTGGGATCCTGGCTGACCCTCACCAGCACGCATTGTATCCCCACTGGCTTCAACAAGGCCACCAACAGCATTTCCGCGCCCCCGTCCTCGTCCACGTCGATTCCGCTAGCCCCCCTCCGCATTTTATTTTTTTTGGTTGCCAAATACAATATTTGGGTTATATAATTAGGGTATGTGAAATAATTTAGCATGAGAACGCACAGTATAGTGGCCAATTAAAAGGCCTAGATATTGTATATTTCAAGGTACACAGCCGTGCTACTGACGGTACATACACCAAAAAAGGCAACGCCGCACACCAGGTAAAAGGCCTTTTTTTTATATTTCTAGGTACACAGCCGTGTACTAACAGGTCAGACGGTGTGTATTAACACCACGTATATAAAATAATTTTGCAAGCACGCAGAACGCACAGTACAGTGCCAAATAAAAGGCCTTTTTTTTTTATATTTCTAGGTACACAGCCGTGTACTAACAGGTCAGACGGTGGGTATTAACACCACGTATATAAAATAATTTTGCAAGCAGAACGCACACAGTACAGTGCCAAAAAAAGGCCTTTTTTTTATTTCTAGGTACACAGCCGTGTACTAACAGGTCAGACGGTGGGTATTAACACCACGTATATAAATAATTTTGCAAGCACGCAGAACGCACAGTACAGTGCCAAAGAAAATGGCCTTTTTTTTAATATTTCTAGGTACACAGCCGTGTACTAACAGGTCAGACGGTGTGTATTAACACCACGTATATAAAATAATTTTTAGCAGAGAACGCACAGTACATGTGGCCAATTAAATGTGGCCTAAAGATTTGTATATTTCAAGTACACAGCCCGTGTTACTAACGAACAGACGGTGGGTATTTACACCAGGTATGTGAAAAAATTTAGCAGAGAACGCACAGTTACAGTGGCCAATTAAATGGCCTAGATATTGTATATTTCAAGGTACACTGCCGTTGTACTAACTGTACAGACGGTGGGTTTGTACACCAGCGTATGTGGAAAATAATTTAGCAAGAGAACGCCACAGTACAGTGGCCCAATTAAATGGCCTAGATATTGTATGTTTCAGGTACCATGCCGTGTATAACTGTAACAGACGGTGGGTATTTTACACCAGGTATGGTGAATTAGATTTGCAAGGGAAGGATACGCCACAAGTACAGTGGCCAAATTAAATGGCCCTAGATATTGTATATTTCAAGGTACACAGCCGTGTACTAACTGAACAGACGGTGGGTATTTACACCAGTATGTGAAATAATTTTGCAAGCAAGCAGAACGCACAGTACAGTGGCCAATTAAAATGGCCTAGATTTTGTATATTTCAAGGTACACAGCCGTGTACTAACAGGTCAGACGGTGGGTATTTAACACCAGGTATATGAAATAATTTGCAAGCAAGCAGAACGCACAGTACAGTGGCCAAATTAAAAGGCCTTTTATTTTTATATTTCTAGGTACACAGCCGTGTACTAACAGGTCAGACGGTGGGTATTAACACCAGGTATATGAAATAATTTTAAGCAAGCAGAACGCACAGTACAGTGGCCAATTAAATGGCCTAGATATTTTATATTTCTAGGTACACAGCCGTGTACTAACAGGTCAGACGGTGGGTATTTAACACCAGGTATATGAAATAATTTAGCAAGAGAACGCACAGTACAGTGGCCAATTAAATGGCCTAGATATTGTATATTTCAAGGTACACAGCCGTGTACTAACAGAACAGACGGTGGGTATTTACACCAGGTATGTGAAATAATTTAGCAAGAGAACGCACCAGTACAGTGGCCAATTAAATGGCCTAGATATTGTATATTTCAAGGTACACTGCCGTGTACTAACTGTACAGACGGTGGGTATTTACACCAGGTATGTGAAATAATTTAGCAAGAGAACGCACAGTACAGTGGCCAATTAAATGGCCTAGATATTGTATATTTCAAGGTACACAGCCGTGTACTAACTGAACAGACGGTGGGTATTTACACCAGGTATGTGAAATAATTTAGCAAGAGAACGCACAGTACAGTGGCCAATTAAAAGGCCTAGATATTGTATATTTCAAGGTACACTGCCGTGTACTAACTGAACAGACGGTGGGTATTTACACCAGGTATGTGAAATAATTTAGCAAGAGAACGCACAGTACAGTGGCCAATTAAATGGCCTAGATATTGTATATTTCAAGGTACACAGCCGTGTACTAACTGAACAGACGGTGGGTATTTACACCAGGTATGTGAAATAATTTAGCAAGAGAACGCACAGTATAGTGGCCAATTAAAATGGCCTAGATATTGTATATTTCAAGGTACACTGCGTGTACTAACTGTACAGACGGTGGGTATTTACACCAGGTATGTGAAATAATTTAGCAGAGAACGCCACAGTACAGTGGCCAATTAAATGGCCTAGATATTGTTATATTTCAACGGTACACAGCCGTGTACTAACTGAACAGACGGTGGGGTATTTACACCAGGTATGTGAAATAATTTAGCAATGAGAACGCACAGTACAGTGGCCAATTAAAAGGCCTAGATAATTGTATATTTCAAGGTACACTGCCGATGTACTAACTGACAGAACGGTGGGTATTTACACCAAGGTATGTGAAATAATTTAGCAAGAGAACGCACAGGTACAGTGGCCAATAAATGGCCTAGATATTGTATATTTCAAGGTACACTGCCGTGTACTAACTGAACAGACGGTGGGTATTTACACCAGGTATGTGAAATAATTTAGCAAGAGAACGCACAGTACAGTGGCCAATTAAATGGCCTAGATATTGTATATTTCAAGGTACACAGCCGTGTACTAACTGAACAGACGGTGGGTATTTACACCAGGTATGTGAAATAATTTAGCAAGAGAACGCACAGTACAGTGGCCAATTTAAAAGGCCTAGATATTGTATATTTCAAGGTACACAGCCGTGTACTAACTGAACAGACGGTGGGTATTTACACCAGGTATGTGAAATAATTTAGCAAGAGAACGCACAGTATAGTGGCCAATTAAAAGGCCTAGATATTGTATATTTCAAGGTACACAGCCGTGTACTAACTGTACAGACGGTGGGTATTTACACCTGGTATACAAAAAGGGTATTGCAGGCACACAGAACCCAGAACACTAGAGCCAAATAAACTGTATTTAAAAAAATAAAATAAAATTCACAGCCGTATACTGCCAGATCAGATGGTGCATATACACACTAGTTATATAACAGGGTTTTCAGCCAAAAAGAACGCTGAACAGTAGTGCCAAATATAGTTTGGTATGTAGCAGAGCACCTAATACACCACTAATGCCTCTCTCTGTCCCTACTCCAGCAGCTATCCCTGAATACGGCAGCCGTTCTCTGTAAAGTGTATCTTGTAGTAAAGCTATCACTGTAGTGCACTATAGTAGCCCTGATAAGGGCTTTTAATCACGCTCCTGCCTGTCCAACTGCTAAAACCTGTCTGTCCCTTCTCCAGCCTCTGTCCCTGACTAAGTTCATGCAGCATATGCGTACGAGCAGGAAGAGCTGAGTTTTTAATATTCGAGGTCACATGGTTTTTCCAGCCAATCCATGTAGACGCTGTTTTCGCGCTGCCAGCGTGCTCAGCGTGCCTGTCATACCCCCCCTGCATGTTGATTGGTGGAAAAAGAGCGCCAGGGAAGGTGGGAGGGGAAACGAATTCTAAGTGCGCCATTGCCGTTATACTCGATTGAAATCGAGTATGCCGAATAGCGTAGTATTCGATCGAATACCGGCTCGATCGAACACTACTCGCTCATCTCTAATTATGAGTAACAAAAGCTTATATTGACAGTTAGAATGAGTTAATGCAGCAAGTCAATATTTGCAGTGTTGACCCTTCTTCTTCAGGACCTCTGCAATTCTCCCTGGCATGCTCTCAATCAACTTCTGGACCAAATCCTGACTGATAGCAGTCCATTCTTGCACAATCAATGCTTGCATTTTGTCAGAATTTGTAGGTTTTTGTTTGTCCACCCGTCTCTTGATGATTGACCACAAGTTCTCAATGGGATTAAGATCTGGGGAGTTTCCAGGCCATGGACCCAAAATCTCTATGTTTTGTTCCCTGAGCCATTTAGTTATCATCTTTGCTTTATGGCAAGGTGCTCCATCATGCTGGAAAAGGCATTGTTGATCGCCAAACTGTTCTTGGACGGTTGGGAGAAGTTGCTCTCGGAGGACATTCTGGTACCATTCTTTATTCATGGCTGTGTTTTTAGGCAAGACTGTGAGAGAGCCGATTCCCTTGGCTTGAGAAGCAACCCCACACATGAATGGTTTCAGGATGCTTTACAGTTGGCATGAGACAAGACTGGTGGTAGCGCTCACCTCGTCTTCTCCGAATAAGCTGTTTTCCAGATGTCCCAAACAATCGAAAAGGGGATTCATCAGAGAAAATGACTTTACCCCAGTCCTCAGCAGTCCACTCCCTGTACCTTTTGCAGAATATCAGTCTGTCCCTGATGTTTTTTCTGGAGAGAAGTGGCTTCTTTGCTGCCCTCCTTGAGACCAGGCCTTGCTCCAAGAGTCTCCGCCTCACAGTGCGTGCAGATGCACTCACACCTGCCTGCTGGCATTCCTGAGCAAGCTCTGCACTGCTGGTAGCCCGATCCCACAGCTGAAACACTTTTAAGAGACGGTCCTGGCGCTTGCTGGTCTTTCTTGGGCGCCCTGGAGCCTTTTTGGCAACAATGGAACCTCTCTCCTTGAAGTTCTTGATGATGCGATAGATTGTTGACTGAGGTGCAATCTTTCTAGCTGCGATACTCTTCCCTGTTAGGCCATTTTTGTGCAGTGCAATGATGACTGCACGTGTTTCTTTAGAGATAACCATGGTTAACAGAAGAGAAACAATGATGCCAAGCACCAGCCTCCTTTTAAAGTGTCCAGTGGTGTCATTCTTACTTAATCATGACAGATTGATCTCCAGCCCTGTCCTCATCAACACCCACACCTGTGTTAATGGGGCAATCACTGAAACGATGTTAGCTGGTCCTTTTAACCCCTTCGCGCCCAGCGCCGTACATGTACGGCGCTGGGGCGATGCGGGCACATGGCGCCCGCTCGCAAGTGCGGCGGGCGTCATGGCCGGCAAGTCTCTGCTGTTTCTAACAGCAGAGACTTGCCGCTACTTACCGCCATCAGCGGCGTCTTCCTGGGAGTTTAGATGCCGTGATCACACGTGATCACGGCATCTAGTTGCGTCTCAACCCGGAAGCGAATGCAGTGTGGCCAATTGGGGTGTCTGTACATCATATGAAAACTGTAATCCTCGCTGGTGAGGATTACAGTTTTCAAAGTGCAATTCTTATTCTGGCCACTAGATGGCAGGCCAGGATAAGAAATGAGCAATTCTTGGATTTCTGAGTCTATAAAATCCATGATTGCTCATAAAGAAAAAAAAAAAAAAAAGCCACAATATATCAGCCCATATTTAAGCTTTCAAATAGTAAAAATAAAATAAAAAAAAATGTTAAAAAATATATAAAAAATAAAAAAGATATATAAGTTCAAATCACCCCCCTTTCCGTATAATTAAAAAATAAATACCTAAATAACAATAAATATAGACATCATGGGTATCACCGTGACCGAAAACGCCCGTACTTTTAAAATATAAAAAAAAAATTCCAATACGGCGAATTGTGTGGCGTAAAAAAGCGTTGAAATGGCGATTTGCCGTTTTTTGTCACTTTTTTTTTCTAAAAAAAATTAAATAAAAAGTGATCAAAAAGTCATACACACCCCAGAATGGTATCAATAAAAACTTCAGATCGTCCCGCAAAAAATGAGCCCCCATACAGCTCTGTACACATAATTACCAAAAGTTATTTGACAAGGAAAAAAAAAAAAAAAAAAGGGCAACTTTCTAATTATTTTATCACTATGAAAACGCAGGAAAAACTATACATATTAGGTATTGCCGGATTCGTACTGACCAGTAGAATGAAAGTAACGGATCAGTTTTAATGCACATCGAACGCTGTAAATATGAAACCCATAGAACTGTAGCGGAATAGCGTTTTCTTTGCAATTTCACCCGGTTTGGAATTTTTTTGCCGCTTCCCACTACACCGTATGCAATATTAAATGGTGGCGTTGGAAAGTACAACTTGTCCCGCAAAAAACAAGCCCTCATACAGCTATGTGAACAGAAAAATAAAAGAGTTATGGCTGTTTGAAGGCAGGGAGCGCAAAACGAAAATGCATAACCGAAAAAACCTCCGGGCGCGAAAGGGTTAAGGCAGGGCTGCAATGATGTTGAAATGTGTTTTGGGGGATAAAGTTCATTTTCTAGGCAAATATTGACTTTGCAAGTAATTGCTGTTAAGCTGATCACTCTTTATAACATTCTGGAGTATATGCAAATTGCCATTATAAAAACTGAAGCAGTAGACTTTGTAAAAATTAATATTTGTATCATTCTCAAAACTTTTGGCCATGACTGTATATAAACAAAGTGTATAGTGCTGTGCAGTAACCCATTGTACTGCAGTTCAGTAACCCATTGTTAACACACTGTGTAGGTGACGATATTTCTGAAAGAAATAATTAAAGGGGTTGTCCGAGTTATTTTTTTGTTCTTTATATGTTTCTAACTTGTCAGGTATAACAACTTTCCCATATACTTTGTGTTTCTAAAGCTGCTGGTTTCTCAGAGTTGACTGAGGGTCACATGACCTGTGATGTCAGCTTATCTCCCTGGTCTTTAATGTTTCGTGCACAAGCCTCAGAGTTCAGATAACAGCCTGTACACGAGACGTCACTGGCTGCGCCCCATTTCTTTGCCGGGCTCCTGCTATCTGCTCTTTTCCTGGATTCCTTCAGATAAAACATTAACCCCTTCAGCCAGAATACAGTGAGGGCTCAAGGCTTTACAACAAATAGTAGCTGCAGCAGTGAGAGGAGACAAATGCTGGGCAAGGAGCTATAGAGGAATTGTATTGTACATGAACAGGTAGGGAGAATTTCCTGTGTGTATCAGAAGTGTCATTGTACAGCTGGGACTTGTAGTCCTACACATACAACATGCTGCTGAGTATTCCAGCAGACAGACATATCACTCAGCACTTGTATTCACTGCCTTTGCAGAGAAGGGGGTGGGGCTGAGATTGTTGTTATTGCATGTAAACAAAAGCCAGAAGAGAACCAGGGAAATGAGGAAATATAGATTTTTTTTGCCTAAAACTTGCTGAACTTAGTTATATATTGCTGCCCATCAGATTTGCAGAGCTATATATATTTTTTTCATAACTTGGACAACCCCTTTAAGCCGTTGTGCAAGGCAGTGAGCAAAGTATAATTTTGGGGGGGATTGTTCATTGTATTCCCCTTCACAGGGGAGGCCCAGTGGCACAAATTTTTCGGGAACAGGCACAGGTCTCAGCAGAGGAAGGGGACGTGGCATTATGGGTCACTCGGCGAGGCCGCAGCTACCGGTGTTATTTAGTGGGCGTGTGTTGACCACCAACCCAGATGTTCTTAAATGGTTGACTCGGTCATCCACTTCCTCCCAGATGACATCTGAAACCCCCAGCCAAGAGTCGGTGGGTTCATCAGACACAACCCTTAGTTGGCATGGGCCAAGAGCAGCTCCAGTGCCCTCATCGGTCCTCAACCTGCCTCTGTCCTTTTCGGTCCCCTCAGCCAGAGAAGTACTATATGCAATGGGCTCTGCGCCACTATACAGCCAGGACGAACTACTTGAGGACAGTCAGCAGCTGCTGGAAAGAGGTGGGGCAGAAATCCGCTCCTTCCAGTAAGCGGTCAAGTACTGATGAGGAGAGTGTAGTGGGAGGTGATGTTGAGAGCGGTCAGGCTTTGTACACCGAGACAGTTGAGGAGGACATTAGCGACGTGCAAACTGTAGTTGATAATGATGTAGCCGATCGCAGTTGGGAGCCGGGTGAAGCAAGGGCTTCATCATCATCATTATCATCAACTGCAGACGAGACTGACAGCTTGCGCGTCAGGCAGCGGTGCAGGCAGCAAGTCGGTAGTGTGGCCGTTAGTCAGCGGAGTGGCAGCAGTGCGAGGTCGGGAGCCAAACGGGCACGGGGTAGACCGCACTCTTCGCAGGTGCTTTCTGGCCATGAAAAGAGCGGCGCAGGGGCTCAGCCAGGCAGCGGAGGTACCACTCAGTCAGTGTGGAGTGTTGGTGGTAAAATCGCTTACTCGGCGGTGTGGAAGTTTTTTGTTAAGACGCCTGAGGAGGTGAACATGGCTATATGTAGAATCTGTGGTCAGAAAGTGAAGCGTGGCCAGGGTGCTAATGTTGGCACCATGGCCCTGCGCCAACATATGCAGCGTCACCACAAAGTGGCCTGGGAGAACCGTGGCTCAGATGTGGTGATCCAGTCGGCAGCAGCAACAGCAGCATCACCCAGTGGCACGCAGCCCATTTCAGGCAGTCAAGGCTCCAGCACCTCTGCGGAAGAGAGCTGTCTGTCATTATCTACCGCTCCAGATGCTCCTGCTCCTCCTCCTCTTATTCCTCGCCACTCATTACGGCAGCAGTCGTTCACCGAGGCGATTGCAAAGAGACAGCAGCACGCGTCCAGCCATCCTACAGCACAGAAGCTGACCGTGCTCCTGTCCAAGTTGCTCGTGCTGCAGTCCCTCCCTTTTCAACCGGTGGACTGCACTGTTCAGAGAAATGATGGCTTGTGCCGAGCTGAGGTGGAGAGTGCCAAGCCGTCATTTCTTTGCCAAAAAATCAATCCCAGCCTTGCACAAAAATGTAGAAGAGAAGGTGGCCCAGTCCTTGAGCCTGTTGGTGTCTGCCAAAGTGCACGGCAGCGCCGACGTGTGGAGTTGCAACTACGATCAGGGACAGTACATGTCCTTTACGGCCCACTGGGTTAATGTGCTTCCTGCCCAGCCACATGAGCAACTTGAACAGGTGACGCCACTTTCTCCTCGTTGTCAAACTGCTGATCCTGCGCTAATGTCCGGCTCCTTCTCCACCACCTCAGCCTCCACTGCAGGGCCAGGTCATAGCGCTCCTCCAGCGTACCACATGTGCAGGGCACGGCGGTGTCACACAGTTCTACGCCTGGTTTGCCTGGGCGAACAAAGTCACACAGGGGAGGAACTGCTCCGCGTCATGAAAGAAGAAATCACCCTGCATGGCGCACGTATTCTACAATTCTACAATTCACGCATTCTAAAAATGTCCAGGAAACTTTGCATGCACTTCAGCCATTCCTACACCGCCAAGCACACCCTCCTTGAGCTGCAGCAGCAGAATGGCGTCCCCCAACATAGGCTGATATGTGACGTTTCCACCCGTTGGAATTCTACCCTCCATATGTTGAACCGACTGTACGAACAGAGAAAGGCCATAAACGATTTCTTAATGATCCAAGCGGACAGGAGTACTCCCCTGTGTAATTCTGATGTCAGCCAGTGGCAGCTCATGCGTGACACCTGCCGCTTGCTCAGGCCCTTTGAGGAGGCCAGGTTATTTGTCATTCGCCAGGACTATGGTATGAACAACGTCATTCCACTGCTTCATGTCCTGGAACAGATGCTGCAAAATCTTTCTGGTCAGGGGACTGGAGACGTGGAGACTGGATCTCACGGCCACATGAGTCCGATGGGGGCTGAACTGGAGGAGGAGGACATTGGAACACAAGCATTTAGTGGTTTTTCTACCCAGGTGACAGAAGAGGAGGAGCAGGAGCAGCCAGAGGAGGTAGAGGGAGATGAGGAAGATGAGGCAGATGACCCAGAGACACCATGGCAGTATACAGTGGAGTTGGAGGCAGGGAGTCCCTCCGAGTCACTTGCGCAAATGGCCCGATGCATGCTCACTTACTTACGTAGTGACAGCCGAATATTCACCATCCGGCAGAGGGATGACTTCTGGCTCTCCACCCTCTTGGACCCTTGCTACCAGTCTAAAATGGGGGCCTTTTTTTTCACCTGCTGAGAGGGAGGACAAACTGAAGTACTATAGAGACATCCTATGTAGTCAGTTGGCTGCTGCCTATCTGCGTCATCGTCCATCCTCTCGCAGGTCTGACCGGGGGGACCCTCAGCGCTCACGTACCACTGCCACGGCTGCTGTGGGGGGATGGGGGGGTAGGAGCAGTACCAGCTCCATCAGCAGCAACTTGAGTCTGGAGTCGCTGATGAGCAGCTTTCTTCAACCGCCAAGTGCGGAAAGTACTCACCAGCAGCAGGTAGACCAGGAGCAGACCCTGAACCAGCAGGTGGTGGCCTACTTGGACAGTACCCTGCCACCCCACATTGAAGATCCTCTGGACTACTGGGCAGCCAAACTGGATTTGTGGCCGCAACTGGCCGAGTTTGCACTGGAGAAGCTGTCCTGCCCGGCTAGTAGTGTGGCATCAGAGCAGGTGTTCAGTGCGGCGGGGGCCATAGTTACCCCAAGGAGAACTCACCTGTCCTTCCAAAATGTGGAAAGACTCACCTTTGTCAAGATTAATCAGGCGTGGATCAGCTTGGATTTCCACCCACCAACGCCTGATGCATCAGATTAGATCATCCATGATGCGTCACCCAAACCTTGACAAATGAGACTGTATTCTTCAGGCTACCTGCCTCAGCCACTATTATGATGCTGCCACCCGCCTGATGCCATACATCTACCAGCTGCTCCTTCTACCACCCAGCATCTATACCAGTGACTGGTATTGCCACCCTTGGCCGTGAATAAGTAGGGAGGAAGAATAGGATAAAATGTGACGAGCACTCCCCTCACTTGGACCTGCCTAGAAATATCAGTGTTTCAATAGATAAATATATAAAATATTTATTTAGAAAATGCTAGAAAATCTCCAATAAAATCAAATCACGAACAAGTGCTCAGGAGTGGAGCATATCCACTATATAACCAAATTTCATGAATTGCAGAAGTATGAACGCATAAAAAAAGAATAGATGATAAAAATATGAAAAATAAGAAGAATAAGAAAAAATATATAAATAATAATGATCAATATTCAAAAAGGGTCCAAATATTCAAAAAGGGTCCAAAAACAGAGCCCGGAAACTATAGGCTGGTAAGTTTAACTTCTGTTGTGGGTAAACTGTTTGAAGGTTTTCTGAGAGATGCTATCTTGGAGTACCTCAGTGAAAATAAGCAAATAACTCTGTATCAGCATGGCTTCATGAGGGATCGGTCATGTCAAACCAATTTAATCAGTTTCTATGAGGAGGTAAGTTCTAGACTTGACCGCAGCGACTCAATGGATGTCGTATATTTGGACTTCTCCAAAGCGTTTGACACGGTACCACATAAAAGGTTAGTATACAAAATGAGAATGCTTGGCCTGGGAGAAAATGTCTGTATGTGGGTAAGTAACTGGCTCAGTGATAGAAAACAGAGGGTGGTTATTAACGGCACATACTCAGATTGGGTCACTGTCACTAGTGGGGTACCACAGGGGTCTGTATTGGGTCATATTCTCTACAATATATTTATTAATGATATTGTAGAAGGTTTTGCATAGTAAAATATCAATTTTTGTAGATGACACTAAGCTATGTAAAGTAATTAACACAGAGGAGGACAGTGCACTGCTACAGCAGGATCTGGATAGACTGGAGGCTTGGTCAGAAAAGTGGCAGATGAGGTTTAACACTAACAAATGTAAGGTTATGCATATGGGAAGGAATAATACAAGTCACCAGTACATACTAAATGGTAAAGCATTGGGTAACTCTGACATGGAAAAGGACCTAGGAATTTTAGTGAACAGCAAACTAAGCTGTAGAAGCCAGTGCCAGACAGCTGCTGCCAAGGCCAATAAGATAATGGGTTGCATCAAAAGGGGCATAGATGCCCGTGATGAGAACATAGTCCTGCCACTTTACAAATCACTAGTCAGACCACACATGGAGTACTGTGTACAGTTCTGGGCTCCTGTGAACAAGGCAGACATAGCAGAGCTGGAGAGGGTTCAGAGGAGGGCAACTAAAGTAATAACTGGAATGGGTGGACTACAGTACCCAGAAAGATTATCAAAATTAGGCTTATTCACTTTAGAAAAAAGACGACTGAGGGGAGATCTAATAACTATGTATAAATATATCAGGGGTCAGTACAGAGATCTCTCCCATCATCTATTTATCCCGAGGACTGTGACTGTGACGAGGGGACATCCCCTGAGTCTGGAGGAAAGAAGGTTTGTACATAAACATAGAAGAGGATTCTTTACGGTAAGAGCAGTGAGACTGTGGAACTCTCTGCCTGAGGAGGTGGTGATGGTAAGTTCACTAAAAGAGTTCAAGAAGGGCCTGGATGTATTTCTGAAGGGTAATAATATTACAGGTTATAGTTACTAGAGAGGGGTCGTTGATCCAGGGAGTTATTCTGATTGCCTGATTGGAGTCGGAAAGGAATTTTTCCCCCTAAAGTGAGGAAAATTGGCTTCTACCTCACAGGGGTTTTTTTGCCTTCCTCTGGATCAACTTGTAGGAAAACAGACTGAACTGGATGGACAGATGTCTTTTTTCGGCCTTGCAAACTATGTTACTATGTTACTATGTTAATGTCCAGATCCGTAATAGTAACTGATAATCACCCAATAGTCTTCATATTCCAGATGTCCAGCGTATAATATCTATGTTGTAGCTGTTTTATTGGTATATACCATATAGCTATTCCAAAAATTGTCTATGGGTTATCTTGCATTCTTATATATGGTATGAAGTAAAGAATTATTTTATATTACCTAATAACGTTTGAATTAGAAATTCTTTTACATTACCGCTCCTCTGGTCTTCAGACGGAGGATGATAGCAGGATAGTTGTTGTTCTCCCGCGCGGCTATAACTGTTGTTCACTCACGCTGTTACGGATCGCTGTGCTTTGCTGGACTGATGTGTGGCGTCCCACGTGGGTTCCCACGTGGGTTCCCACTTGTGAGCGTTGGCGCTTACTTGAAACTGATACTTGTGAGCGTTGGCGCTTACTTCCAACTGATACTTGTTGCAATGTGAGGATTAGCGCTTGCTTCAATATGGTACTTGTTACAGTGGTACTTGTTAAATTGCCTCCAAGTGATGCTGTATCCTTAGGTTTAACCTCCGTTTGAAGCTGTATTCTTTTAATGGGTCCTGATTAGTAACCCGTTCTTCACTTATATAAATGATAAAAATATATAGAGAATATAGAAAAGTTAATGTACTGTGTCTATATTAATCCACAGGGATACCAGAAATACCAAACGCGTTTCGGAGCTTAAATAACTGCTCCTTCCTCAGTGGTCTGACCCACCTCTCCACTCTGTCATTGACCCAATATGTAGCCTTCTGATGCTGCTGCCATCTCAACAATCAGGTCTCCTCATGCTGCTACTGCTGTCACCTCCAGACTATGTCACCATGCCACTGTGGCCTGATGCTGCTGCTGCCGCTTCCACGCGCTGTGTCCTAGCTGCTGCTACGTCCAAATTATGTAATTGTGCCACTCCGTGGCCTACTCATGCTGCTGTCGCCTCCACACGCTGTGTCCTATCTGCCGCTACCTCCATATGATGTAATTGTGCCACTGTGTGGCCTACTCATGCTGCTGCCGCCGCCTCCGCACGCTATGTCCTAGCTGCCGCTACCTCCAAATTACGTAATTGTGCCACTCTACGGTATGCTGCTACTGCCTCCACACGCTGTGTCCTAGCTGCCGCTAGGTCCAAATTATGTACTTGTGCCACACTCTGGGATGCTGTTGCTGCTATCGCCTCCACACGCTGTCTCCTAGCTGCCGCTAGGTCCAAATTATGTAATTGTGCCACTCTCTGGGATGCTGTTGCTGCTGCCGCCATCTCCACACACTATCTTCTAGCTGCCGGTACCTCAAACTTATGTAATTGTGCCACTCTGTGGCCTACTCATGCTGCTGCCACTTCCAGGGTCTCTCATTGTGCCACTCTTTAGCCTACTCATGCTGCTGCCACTTCCAGGGTCTCTCATTGTGCCCCTCTTTGGCCTACTCATGCTGCTGCCACTTCCAGGGTCTGTCATTGTGCCACTCTGTCGCCTTCCAATTTTAACGACTGCTGCTGACACTTCCAGGGTCTTTGATTGTGCTAATCTGTGGCCTACTCATGCTGCTGCCACTTCAGGGTCTGTCATTGTGCCACTCTGTCGCCTGATGCTGCTGCCGCTGTCTCCACACGCTGTGTCCTAGCTACCGCTGGGTTCAAATTATGTACTTGTGCCACTCTCTGGGATGCTGTTGCTGCTACCGCCTCCACATGCTGTCTCCTAGCTGCCGCTAGGTCCAAATTATGTAATTGTGCCACTCTCTGGGATGCTGTTGCTGCTGCCGCCGCCTCCACACGCTATCTTCTAGCTGCCGCTACCTCAAACTTATGTAATTGTGCCACTCTGTGGCCTACTCATGCTGCTGCCACTTCCAGGGTCTGTCATTGTGCCCCTCGTTGGCCTACTCATGCTGCTGCCACTTCCAGGGTCTGTCATTGTGCCCCTCTTTGGCCTACTCATGCTGCTGCCACTTCCAGGGTCTGTCATTGTGCCACTTTGTCGCCTTCCAATTTTAACGACTGCTGCTGCCACTTCCAGGGTCTTTGATTGTGCCAATCTGTGGCCTACTCATGCTGCTGCCACTTCAGGGTCTGTCATTGTGCCACTCTGTCGCCTGATGCTCCTGCCACATTGACCTGTAAGGCTGAGTTCAGACTTGAGTTGTTTGGTGAGTTTTGGCCCCTTAACTGCCCAAATACATAAAAGTGTGCAGCGATTCTAAAAGCCTGTTAGCCGAGTGTACTCAAGCACAATGCTGGCATTCACTGTAATGTTGATTTGTACGCTTACGCGACGCATTGTATGCTAATGTGTACAAATTTGTATGCTAGTGCGTACGCATTTGTACGCTAATGCGTACGCATTGTGCGCAAATGCGTACAAATTCAGTTAATTAGCATACTTTTACAAGCGAAAGGAGTAAAAGAGGAGAAGTCGCGATTCTGACCTTTTTCTATTAACCAGACACCCTACCCACTTCCGAGCGGGGGGTGCCTGGTTTAGTCCCATTGACTAACATTATGCTCGGTTGCTCGACAAGAGCACCAGAGCACCCGAGCACAGAAGTGCTCGCTTAACACTACTCCCTATGCGTTTTACTGCAAGACACAGTGTTCTACACCACTATCCAGGCTCTCTGCAGCCCGGAAGTAGACGTTTTTTAACGCGATTTGCAACGAATTTATTCGGATCGAAGCACATTTTTTAGGAAAATTCGGCGAACAAGCCAAATCGAATTTTTGAAAAATTCGCTCATCTCTAGTCACCATGTGTTGCTGCTCTCCGGAAGGGATTGTAAGGCATAGTACAATCCATTGAGAAATAAGTTCAGGATCTGCAGTAAACCAGTATGCAAAATGTGAAAGAAATTAAGTAGTTGATGAACAGAATTGTGCTAAGTTGTATTTAATTATCAAATCCATCTTCTTATTAATCTCCATTAGAAGCCACTTTATGCTTAAAATAAATATGAGTCACCATCAGTTGATTTCTATAGGAAGTTAGCTAGTCCACGGAAAAAGAGGAACTTGCAGAACTTGATATACGTGGACATGGAATTTTCCATGATAGCTGAGTGATGCATTTGTGTGTGTGTCATTAGCCACCATTACCATTTTTATGATTCGTTGTTTAATGTATACATGTATGATTGTGATTGGATATATTAAAATTGATGGCTAAGGGGGGTGGCTAGATCCACCATGTACATGTAATAAAATTGGCTCTCTAGGCGTGTGTGCCCGAGAGAGAGAATCTTTGTGACCAGCAAAGTTTGTATGGTATTGTGATTATTAGGCTGGCTGCATCCCCTGGCACCTGGGGACAACTTATTAACATAATTTGAATCCCACAGACAACAGAGTGAAGTCTTCTAATTTTGGACTTGACCTAAATTGCAGCGACAAAAACAATACTGGTGAGACATAGGGCTGGCTTATCTAGTCTCCTCCCTGGCAGAAGAAGGGTTTAATGCTGAGGAAATGGCTGAGCTAGCTTTCCCTCTCTCTCTCAGAAGGCTAGTACCCAGGCCAAAGGTTGGTGGCCCACGGTCTATAGCTCAGTAGTCCGGGTGGCTCCTTGGTCACAGGGCTGGTGACCCATGGTCTGTGGCTCAATGTGCCTTAGTCTTCCCTCCCAGCACTGGTCCCTAACTGCAGAACACTAGGGGATCTGACTGCTCCCTTTATATACCATTTCTAGCTAGACTGAAACCTTCTAGTGGGAGAGGTGGAGTCGAGAAACTCAGCACAAACAATTACAAAGTTACCACTTCCGTATGACATAGACTTCAATGATACTCAATGGCAATGACACAGCAGTTTTTCAGACAAAAACAAGTTTCCAGACATAGCAACATAGCTAAAACCAGACATTCAAAAGGTCAGACTGTCTGGTTTTGGTGGTACAATGTCTGGCTTTTTCCCTCCAAAATATGCTCTTCTTTAAACCCTATGGCAGCTGTGGAAGATTACCAGCTTCTTATTCAAAGTCCCAAAGGTCTCTCAGTATGCATTATCCCTTTCCACAGAGCCTTCCAATTACAGTGCAAATGAACATGATATATATCACAGCATACATATAAAATGCAGTTACACTTTATTAAACAGTGCATGTTAACCCTTTCAAGTGAAATAAAATAAGAAGTTTATAACTTTGCATAGAGGAAATAGGCAGATGTCCACAAATTGCCAAACGTCAAAGTACCCCTGCTCCAGGGCACTACAATAGCTTGTCACGACCATAGGCAGAGAAAAACACTCACACAGTCCTAACTACACCAAACCTGCTGTCCCTGCCTACTTGCATAGCAAGCCCTAAACAGCTAGTTCACAACAAATCACAGAACACAGAGTGGTCAAAAATATCCAAACTAAGGGTCAAACCAGACTGGAAATGGGGTACAAAGTCACTAAGCAGAGAGAGAGGCCCAGGTCAAGCCGAAGTCTAATCCAAATAGTTGCAATCCAATAACACACGATAACAACTGGACCACAGCAAGTTAAAAAACTACAACTGGCAAGGGTGTACTACCAGCAGGTGGTTTAAATAGAAAACTGAGTCCCTGGATCAAAACATGATAGGTCCAGGGACTCGTCACCCGATTGGAACAAAATATAAGCAGTCCTGAGATAGGCAGGCTGAGCTGTCTCTCAGCCTTTAACACAGACATACACAGGTGATACAAATAACTCACTAATCTCCACCAGCATGCATGTGCACTCACATCACCAGGGGTTTTGGTTTAAGAAGTATGGCACAAGGAGGCATAACCTAAGTGATGCATCACCAGGGGGCGTGGTTTATGTATGCATCACCAGGGGACGTGGCCTAGGTGATGTATCACAAGGGCACGGCATGGCAGCAAGTCTGACAGAGCACTGCCGTGCCCGAGCCCGAGACCTTGGCGCTGGAGCTCGGACGTGCAAGTTAGTGACTTTTTTTTTTACTGTAAACTTTTTTTTTTTCTTTTATAAAATGTTTTTTTTTTACCTTTTTATTTACTTTTTGTTTTGGTCCCAGTACAGGGACTTTCATTTCATCATTTCAGGGTCTGATCCCTATTTCATTGTAGTACATGCTTTATTGTACTACATTGACTGTCAGTGTAATACACTGACAGTGTGCCCCCAAGGCTGGGTCTCACAGGCATCTGTTCATGGCCGACCCTGAGGCCTGGGGTTGCATTGGCAGCCATCATCCCCCTGTCACAGCAGGGGGAGGGGGGGTGGCAATGGAGAGGCAAAGGGAGACCCTTCCCTATGTGATCCTCTTATATGCCACGGTCAGCGTTGATCATGGCATATAAGGGGTTAATCCGCCACCCTCACCATTTACAGTGATGCCGGTGGATACAGCAGGGGCCTGCCTGTCGGTCACAGCCAGTCCCCTGCATCCTCTAGTAGCAGACTCAGACTCTGGATTTTCTCTCTGCTTTGTCAGCTGATGGCTCCTTATCTCTGATCTCAGACATTATAAACACTCATTATAGCTCAGTCCTATCTTACTGATAAGAATGTGGCTTAAATAAGTGTCTATGACCTCTTAGTAGTTTAAAGATGAGGGTTATTAGATGATCGGCACAAAGTGAAAGTATCAGTCACACAGCTAGAAAAACCCTTTGAAAGGCTCAATATCTAATATTTAAAGCTGAGTGTATGTGTGTGTATATGTATGTGTGTATGTCCACTAAAGGAATCCGCACCGTTGCATTTACAGTCACGAAATTCGGCACACAGGTACATCAGGTGTCCAGGAAGGTTTTATACCAGGTCTCAGCTCTCCAGGACGTACCATTTCTGAGATATTCACAAAAAATGCATTAACCAATAGAAGCCTGGTCACATGACCCTTATCAGCCAATAGAAGCTCGCAGGCGTTTAGCCTCCACACACACAGTTTCACACCAGGTTTCCATAACAAGCCAGCCATTTTTCTTCACTGCTGTAAGTCAGCTTTACAGTGGCAGGGCGCTGTGGATGACACTGTTAAAGGGGTATTCCGGTTACCATAAATATAACTTATGTTTCAGACTAATTCAAATCAATCATTACCTAATATAGTGTAAATTTCACATATTTACCTTTCAGTAGTAATAAAAGATGTTTTCTTTCACTACTACCCTCTGTGTTTCCATATAAATTACCATGGTATCGACCTGTCATTCAGGCCACCCTCAAAAGGACTTAAAAACCACGCCCACATGTCCTGCTAAGTCACGCCCCTCACACTCCGCAGCCGACAGGGATTGAAAAAATTGAGGTAAAATTCATCTTCTGTCAGCTGCAGGGGTGGGAGGGAGGGTGATTTTCTCCCTGCAGATCATGATCAGACTGCACTGTGCTGCTGTCTGAGAGTGAGCTGTTCAAAAGGACATCCCTGTGTCCGTCCAGGCTCTGCGGAGGACAGGGAGTCTGAAAGCCAGACAGTCCGGCCTAAAACCAGACATCTGGCCACCCTAGGGGCAGACTGCTGTGAAGGTCACAGTTAAAGGGGAAGGTGCTCTGGATGTTACTGTTAAGGGGGCAGGCTGCTGTGGAGGTCACTGTTAAAGGGGCGGGCACTGTGAGGTCACTGTTATGGGAGGAGGGGACTCTGGAGGCCACTATTAAAGGGACAGCGGGGTACTGTGAGGTCACTGTTAAGGGAGCGGGTTACTGTGAGGTCACTGTTAAAGGGGCACTAGTTGTGGAGGTCTCTGTCAAGGGGTCAGGAATGGTGGAGGTCCTTTAAGGGAACTGTAACCTATGGTCAGTGTTAAGGTGTGGGTGCTGTAGAGGTCACTGTTAAGGGGTCACGCCCCTGTGGAGGTCACTGTCAATGGGGTGAGGTGCTGTGGAACTCACTGTTAAAGGGGCAGGCTGCTGCGAAGGTTAAAGTTAAGGGAGTGGGCTGCTGTGAAGGTCCCATTTTAAGGAGAAGAGGCACTGTGGGGGGGTCAGTGTTAAGGGGTAGGGGCTGTGGAGGTCACTGTTAAGGAGGCGGGGTGCTGTAGAGGTCACTGTTCATATCTTTTAAAAACACGCACAAACATTAAATGAAATAGATGAAATATAACTGGGCGAAGCAAGGTCCTCCAGCTATTTTTTTTTTTAATAAAGACCAATAGACAAAAATGATTTTAGCCCCAAATGAGTAAAATGCAATCATAAAAGAAAATGTCCCAAAGGTGTAAATAACCTTTAAAGGGGTATTCTCATCTCAGACAATGGGGGGCATATCGCTAGGAAATGCCCCCATTGACTGATAGGTGCAGGTCCGCACCTATATCGACAACAGAGCCCTCCATTCATTTTCTATGAGGATGCTGAAAATAGCAGAGCATTAGCTTGGCTATTTCCGTTGGGCCCCTAGAAGTGGGCTCTTCTATCGGGAGAGAGCTTGCTGGTGGCCAGACCGGAGTCCTCCATCCACAATTTTGGGGCTCCGTTCCCGATATAGATGTGGGTCCCAGAGGTGGACCTGCACCTATCGGACAATGGGGGCATATCCTAGCGATATGCCCCCATTGTCTGAGATGAGAAAACCCCTTTAAAGTTTTTTCCGTGGACAATCAATGAACATCCAAATGACATAAAGGTATGTTTAGTTTGTTTTTACCACAGACTGATGGTCATTGCTGGTAGTTTTTATTAATGAAAAGTCTTTGACCGACTTTCTTTAAAAATACAATAGAAAATAGAAAGTGTCAAATTTAATTTAAATATCAAATTAAAAATCATAACAGAAAAAAATAAAGTAGCAATTTATATCATATATCATATACAATAAAAAATAAAACGCAAAATAGCAAATGACATAAAAAGTTTCAAATAAAGATTTTCCATGACATTTTTTCCATATAGGATCATTTTCTTTTATATAATCCAAAAAAATCTTAGGAGGATGATGGTGTTGGGGGGAGTTTGTATGAATTATGAATTTTGCAAAATCTGGCTTTGAATGCACTTACACAAAAACAAACTTGTTTTCCTAGTTATTAGTGTTGAGCGAGCATGCTTGGCCGAATATGATATTCGTCCGAGCATTGCGGTGCTCGGGACCACGCAGAGTTCGGCCGAACACAGCGTGTGCTCGAGCGCCATACTCGAGTCACCTCCCCGCACGCTAATTAGCCAATTAGCGTGTGGGGAGGTACTGGCATTCACTGTAATTCCGTAGCCATCTTGGCTACTGGCATTACAGTGATTGGCTGGCTGGGAACGCGTCATCGGGTGCTATATAGCACCCAGTGACATGTGACCCGGCTCAGACCGAGTCAGGGAGAGCTGCTGCAAAAAGGGATACATAGTGTAGGGATAGAAATTGGCTAGGCAGGGCTAATATTTCTGTTGAAAAGATCCAAAAGCCCTTTTAAGGGCTATTGTGATATCTGGCTACAATATATTTTTTATTTTTTGGGGGTTAAAAATTGCACAAGGTGGCCTGACCTTAACACCACCTGTGCAGCTTGTGCATTCTAATCCTTTCTGTATCCTATATACCTGACATCCATTGTCATTTTTTCTGCCGCTAATCAAGGCCACAGTACCTGTGCTGCCTCTGCTGTATAACGTTTGCTCAAGGAGGCACAGATAGTGTAGGGATAGGATTTGGCTAGGCAGGGCTAGTTGTTCTGTTGAAAAGACCCAAAAGTCCTTTTAAGGACTATTGTTACATCTGGCTGCAATATATTTTTTTCTTTTGGGGCAAAAATAACGCAAGTTTGCCTGACCTTAACACCAACTGCGCAGCTTGTGCATTATAACGTTACTGTATCCTATATAGCTGACATCCGGTGTCATTTTTTCATGCCGTTAATCAATTCGACATTACCATAACCATAATGTTTTAGACGGTCAGCTCACCAACAGGCACGGAACCATAATGTTTTAGACGGTCAGCTCACCAGCAGGCCCTCAACCATAATATTTTTGATGGTCAGCTCACCAGCAGGCCTGGAACCATAATGTTTTAGACGGTCAGCTCACCAGCAGGCCCTAAACCATAATGTTTTAGACGGTCAGCTCACCAACAGGCCCTCAACCATAATGTTTTAGACGGTCAGCTCAGCAGCAGCATGTCACCCATAATTTTTTAGATGGTCAGCTCAGCAGCAGCACCTCACCCATAATGTTTTAGACGGTCAGCTCAGCAGTAGCACGTTGAGTGTCAGCAGCAGGCCATCAATCATAATTTTCCAAGGGTGTGTCTGATGCCCTTCTTTATGTGTAATAAAGGGCGTTTTGAAGTGCCTGTTCCTTGTAATTTTTGTCAGCCCTTTCCCTTTGTGCATAGGCTTTATGAGTGTAGGAGTCCCACGACATGAACAATTGTACCACAATGTGAATGAGGCCCTCCTTTATGTGATATACCGGTTGTATTGGAGTGCATCTTCCTTGTAATTTTTGGCAGCACTTGCGCTTTACGTACAAGTAAATATATGTTTCCTAACAATATTTCCTCTAAAATCGATGTTATATTCGGTTTTGGGGGGTATTCTTGTCATTTCGTAAAAGTGGCGTAATACTCAGACAACATCGTTCCCAGCAGCGACTTCGGTGTCCAAGATGCATCCAGACATCCTCCCCATGCTGTTCCCAAAGTATTTCAGTGGTGTTTCCACCATTTTCTCAACTTTCCCTATGAACCAGACACCCTCCCCTCTTTATAGCAGGGGGTGCCTGGTTTAGTGCTCGGGTTCTCCCATTGACTTCCATTATACTTGGGTTCTCGGCCGAGCACTCGAGCACCACCTAGTGTTCGGCCAGAGCACCCGAGCATTACGGTGCTCGATCAACACTACTAGTTATATCATTGTGCACTGACTAATTGGTTCCACTGTAATTAAAAATATACAGTAATAATCATTGCCGGCTCCAGAGATGAGACACAATACTGCGTTTTAACATGGCTTTAGAATTCTTTTGAAGGCAAAGTCTGCAAGATCAGTGAGCAGATAGAGATGTTCTCTTTTTTGTATCCTTAAGTTCTCAATTAGCCAAGCAGGCAGGTTGCGCATAACAGAGCTGGGGAAGGTCATGACCAGGCTTTACTCAAAAAAAAAAAATGTGACAGATGCACAAGATTTAAAGCCTGGGATACATAGCAGAGGTCAAGCAACGCACCCCTCAGTCCTCAGGTCACTGAGGGACATGGCTTGAGGATGACCTGAGAACTGCATGTTATACTTTCAGGAAACATGGAGATCCCTTGAAGGTTTTACTGTGTCTTAGAAATCAGTGAAGGGAGGTAAGACTGAGGGTCACACACAGGTGAGGGGAACTTAAGGTGACCTGGAATTTTCTGGCATCATAAAGGGGTTGTCCAGCCATATGCATCCATTTTTAAAGGGCATCTGTCAGCAGATTTGTTCCTATGAAACTGGCTGAGCTGTTGCATGTGCGCTTGGCAGCTGAAGGCATCTGTGTTGGTCCCATGTTTATACACTACTCACAAAAAGTTAGGGATATTTGGCTTGGGGATGAAATTTCCCCTAACCTTTACAGGTGAACTTAATGTGACCTTCTCTAAACTTCTGAATGCACACATCCAACTGTTCAATGTTTCAGTACTTTTTGCACAACTTGCTGTTCTCTAACAAGGAGCTTAATGGCAAAATTCACAACAGGTGTTTGATCCATGAATCGCCCAATACATTTCCTGGTTCAATTAGAATTGGTATTAAACAGTCCTCCTCGTCATGCTGTTAACATTTTCACATCATGAGAGTAAGACACAGGGGCGTAGCTAAAGGCTCATGGGCCCTGGTGCAAGAGTTCAGTTTGGGCCCCCCTTCCCTCAGTACTTTGTGTGTCTTCTTATGTGGCACAAGGGTCTTTGGGCCCCCTCAGGCTCCTGGGCCCAGTAGCGACTGCTACCTCTGCACCCCCTATAGCTACGCCCCTGGTAAGACAACACTTAACAATTTATGAACAGTACCTCGCCATTGCAAGGCTTCAAGCAGGATGTTCTCAGACGGGAGTGGCCACTGAGCTTAGAGAGTCACAGAGTGTTATCAGCAGGTTGTATCAGAGATAAAAAGACTCAAAGAGTCACAGAAAGGAAGAAAAGTGGACTTCCTTTGGCCACATCCCACACTGATGACCGCTTCATCGGATGTTGAATGCTACACAACTCCAGGCACATTTAAGGGAGGTGAGAGGCACCCAAGTGTCACGTAAGACCATTCAAAACCGTTTACATCAGCGAGGTCTACGTGCTAGACGACCTGCAAGGGTACCTGACCACACCACCAGACACAAGCGTCATCGTCTTGCATGGGCCAGGGAACATGTACGCTGGACGAGGGACCAGTGGGCCTCAGTGCTGTTCACAGATGAAAGTTGATTCACACCTAGCAGAAATGAGGGCGAGCACAGCTCCGGAGCCCACCCGTTCATCATGAAGTACTAGTACGACTATTTGCAGAAGTCACTTCCTGCTGTGACATATTAGTACGTCACATGTTGCCAAGGGGTTAAATTACCCAATGTGAACAAAACACAAATGTATATATACATGGGTTTGGTTTCAAATACGAGGCTGCTGGGGTCATCTACTCATTCCCTAGTCTCCGTGCATATCAGCTGTAAAGGCTGCCCTAACACTGGCACAGTGGAGCACTTGTCATTAGAATGGCAACCCCAATCAGTCCTCAAACCTAAATCTTAGCCTAACAAGCACCCTAATGCTATTGAAAGACCATCTAAGCAACTCCTCTAACGCATTTTGCCCAATTTGGCTTGTCAGAGGGAGTGGTAGAGCAGGTCGGGCTATATCTATATATATATCTATTAGAGATGAGCGAATCATTCAAAATTCGCTTCGGCGAATGTTCGACAAATTTCTGACAAGATTCGTTCTTAATACAAATTTGTTCGGTCGAATCTATGTCCAAAAAACAATCGTTGTTTTGCGAACATTACTGCACAAGCTACAAACGTAAAGTCAGCGTAGTTAAAAGTACGCAATACGTAAGCATTAGCGTACAAAAGTGCGTACGAATCCTTAGCGTACTAT
The DNA here is from genome assembly GCA_900303285.1 of Rhinella marina. NCBI lineage: Eukaryota > Metazoa > Chordata > Amphibia > Anura > Bufonidae > Rhinella > Rhinella marina. Next base: position 27,809 of record ONZH01015341.1, read on the forward strand.
TTACTCGCGAATGCGTCATATGCACGAGGCTAGGCCGCGGCGTACAGTCTTTAGAGGCAGTCCATATGAGGTAGAAAAGTAAGGTGCTCACTGCTAGCTATCCAGCTAAGTGCATAATTTACTAAAAACACCGTACAATAAGTGCATAATAGGACACATTGCAGTACCAGAAAAAGAATACACACAATGTACTTGAATGTTGCTGAACCAGTAAAAACAGTGTAGCTAAAATACAGCAAAGACATAAGTATGCAAACATTTTAGTGCAATCAATTTCACATTTGCAAGCATAAAAGGCTCAGATATACGTTTGAGTCTCTCCTCGTGGCTCCTTGGCATGATAAAACACTGTCTGGAACACATAGTCCAAAATTAAATTGTAATCCACGTGAGGTAATATTGTAATCCAAACAGGTAACGTGTAATCCACATGGATAATAGAAAATAGCAGAAAATAGAGAACCATTTTTTCAAAGGGCGCTCCCAAATAACCTGAGAAGGGGGAAAAAGGAAAATAGGTGCACATAGACGCAACTGGGAATTTTCTGCAGAATGGGGGGGGGGGAGTCCTGACAGCCATGTCCATCTGGGTGAGAGTCAAACGGGGTAATGCAAACTAAACAAACAAACACAAAAAGTGCCAACTAGCTCTCACCCGTCAGGTGCAGCCCATGGTGTGGCTCCCATAGGTCCTCTTGAAGTGTCCTTGAGACAGCCAGTAGTTGGGTCCCTTAGATGAGGGACCTGAAGTCCTCCTCGCTTGAGTTGCTACTAAACGACATCAGAGGACGCTCCTGCCTCCTGTAGACCAAGCTCGCTGCCGTGGTGGAACTCCACTGCCCTCTTCTTCCGGAAGTCGGACTTGACCGGGTCCGGGTGGTGGTCACGCTGGTGAGCGCTGCAGCCACTTGCGCTTTTCTGGATCCTCCTGCCGGGACAGCAGGGGTATGGACTTCCGGCTGCAGCGGTTCCGGCAAGGTTGCATCCAGGGAAGAAGCCCCAGCTTCCCTGGCTGCTGCTGACTTCATCTTCCACGGCATCTGGTATTGGTGGATCACCGTGGATTGGAACGTAAATGATGACGTTGTCAGCTGACCCAGCTGAAAGGACTGCGGTGGTGGTGGTGCTGGCAGTCCAGGGATCAGAGGCTCCGGCTGTGGCTGTGGCTTTTCCCTGCACTGGAGGACGCCGTCTGGGGACTCCTGAAGGCAGCGCAAGCATCCTGGACCTGGTGGTTCATCCGGCCTCACTTCTGGTTCCGATGTAGGTACCAGGGGCTTAGAAAGGAGGGTAACCCCAGTAGCAAAGGGGAATTCAGGGACGCCATGGGGGTGTACTCCACCTTATCCCCACGTACAGGCTGTGACGAGGTTGTGGCAGGTATGGCCGTTTCACTGACCTGCGGCCTACAAAGTACTCCTTTCGTTCCTCGTCATCTGCCAGGAAGCCAGACCCTCGCTCGACCAAAAACCACAGGACAGTTCCCTTTCGGCATTCCAATGTAGGGTCTCCCGGCCTAGGGTGGTCCAGTACCTGGATCACCCAGTCCTCCATGGCATTTTTGTAGTCCCAGAGGGTCTGCGCGTGGGCCGTCACCGATGCTGGCACAATCGGGTTCTGCCTTATGGAAGGTGTTGATCTCCTCCTGGGCGGCGAAGTGGATGCTCCAGCTGCCTCCGCCGCACCAGCCACAGCAGCAGCACCAGCCGCCTTACGACAAACCGCCTCACGATGCGCAGCAAACTCAGCAGGTGGTAAGGAAAACAAGGGCACTGAAGCTTGGGTTCTCTTGATTTCAGAATGTGACACCCTGATGTCTGGAGCGGGCAGTGGTTCAGGGAACTCGTCCCCAAAGACCATCTGGTTTCAGTTGGGATGCAGCTCTTTAGCCATGCTTGCTACTTGATGAGTGTTCAGCGCTGGTCTAAACTTGTTCAGAGGAGGGTGGAGTACTGAGGGAGGAGCCTTCACTCCCTATACGTGCAAATAGATAGATCTCGTACGTATCGTACGTATTGTTAGCGTTCAAAATTTTGCAAAAATTTACGAATAAAACGAAGTGGTAAGATTCGATACGAATCTACGAAGCGGCTAATAGATTCGCTCATCTCTAATATCTATATATCTAATATATAAAGCTGAGTGTATGTATGTATGTCCGCTAAAGGAATCCGCACCGTCGCAGCTACAATCACGAAATTTGGCACAAAGGTACATCAGGTGTCCAGGAAAGTTTTATACCAGGTCACAGCTCTCCAGGACTGAGATATTCCCAAAAAATGCATTAACCAATAGAAGCCTGGTCACATGAGCCTTATCAGCCAATCGAAGCTCGTAGGTAGTTAGTCTCCACACACACCAGGTTTCCATAACAACTCAGCCATTTCTTTTCACTACTTTAAAGGGGCAGGGCGCTGTGGATGACACTGTTAAAGGGGTATTCCGGTTACCATAAATATAACTTATGTTTTAGACTAACTCATCATCAATAATTACTTAATATAATGTAAAATTTCACATATTTACCGTTCAGTAGTAACAGAAGATGTTTTCTTCCACTGCTACCCACTGTGTTTCCCCATAAATTATCATGGCATCGACCTGTAAAAGCCCCACCGCCAGGTCCCGCTAAGGCACGCCCGCGACTCGGTCAGGCCACGCCCCCTTCCACTCCGCAGCCGACGGGGATTGAAAAAATGAAGGTAAAAATCAACTTCTGTCAGCTGCAGGGGTGGGAGGAAGGGTGACTTTCTCCCTGCAGCTCATGCTCAGACTGCACAGTGCTGATGTCTGAGAGTGAGCTGTTTAAAGGGGTTCTGCAGTTTTTTAAAACTGATGATCTATCCTCTGGATAGATCATCAGCATCTGATCGGCAGGGGTCCGACAGCCGGGGCCCCCGCCGATCAGTTGTTTGAGAAGGCCGCGGCGCTACAGGAGCGCCGCAGCCTTCTCTGTGTTTACCGCAGGCCAGTGACGTCACGACTACTATCAATGGCCTGGGCGCGGCTAAGCTCCATTCATGTGAACAGAGCTTAACCCTGCCCAGGCCAGTGATACTAGTCGTGATGTCACTGGGCCTGCGGTAAACACAGAGAAGGCCGCGGCGCTCCTGTAGTAACAGCTGATCGGCGGGTGCCCCGGGTGTCGGACCCCCGCCGATCAGATGCTGATGATCTTACCAGAGGATAGATCATCAGTTTTTAAAAACTGTAGAAACCCTTTAAATGGACATCCCTGTGTTCGTCCAGGCCCCTTGCCGGATGGAGAACAGGGAGCCAGAAAGCCATCCTAGGGGCAGGCTGATGTTACAGTGGTCAGACGTCCGGTTATAGGCTGGACAGTCCAGTTTTCTGGCTCCCTGTCCTTCGTCCGGCGCAGTGCTTGGACGGACGCAGGGATGTCCACCCTTTCAGTAGCTCACACTCAGACAGCTTCTCCTCTGTGTCTTCACAGAGTCAGGGAGCGTGGCCTCATGTTTAGGGGTATGGCTTCACGGGGACCGGGGGCGTGGCTTCACATTTGGTGGCATGGCCGGTGTGGTCCGGCTCTCAGGGGTGAAGACAGTGGCCACCCTAGCTGCTGTGGAGGTCACAGTTAAAGGGGAGGGTGCTGTGGATGTTACTGTTAAGGGGCGGGCACTGTAGAGGTCACTCTTGATATCTTTTAACGACACACACGGGTTCTTCTGCTAGTGTATATATACAGTATATATATATATATATATATATATATATATATATACACACACACATACACTACTTGAATATTGGTGCACTACACAGTTATGTACCGTACATGACGATAAATTGTAGCAGAGTTTGTAGTTCAACAGTCTCCTATGCCAGGGGCAGACACAGATAGCAGAGGGCCCTTGTGTAAGGAATGTGTTTGGGCCCCCCCCCCTGCCTTTCCCAAACCAAATTCTCAACCTAACCTATGGTATCCTAACATTACATACAGCAATACAAAACATACAGGGTAAGGCTACTTTCACACATGCAGCACTACGCTCCAGCCACCTGATTTGGCAGAGAATGCAAGAAATTGGCCGGACACAAACTCAGGCATGCGGCAGTTTGTGTCCCGCTGATTCTCGGCATTTTTGCAAGATTGTGGCCGGATCTCTGCCGTACCCCATTATAGTTAATGGGGTTGGCGGGCATTCTGCATCCAGCAGTGTCGGATCCAGTGAATTCCAGAAGGCTGTTCTCTGCTGGACCAGCCTGCCAGAATCACTAACTCAGATGTGAAAGTAGTCTAATACAGCGCCCCATACCTCGTACATCCAGTGACGTCTTCTTAGATGTAGATGTTCTCTTTCCTCATCTTCTCCTTTCAGACCAGACCGCCATGATGATTTCTTCCAGCCATCTCTTCTCTCTGTGGAGTTTGACAAATAGACACCTTCTTGAACACCTCATCCTGCCACCCCCAATACTGTGCCCGCTGTGCTCCCCATAACTATACTGCAGAAACAGTCCCCCCTCAAATACTACCGCCCTCAGTAATTATTGGCACACAGTGCCCTAAAAAATAACTGCACCCAGCAAGTAGTATCCCTGACACTAAATTATAACCAAAATGTTCCCCAAAAATAACTGTGATAAGCTGATATTGTGCCCCCCACCGTAATAGTGCTCCCCAAAGTCCCAACAATAGAAATAATTAGTGCCCCCGGCCAGCCAATGTCCCCATAGTTCCCTCATAATGTGTGCCAATGCCCCCTACTATGTACCCAAAAAACCCTCTTAGAGCCCCTATACAATGACCCCAATAGTGCTCCTCCCCCCCTTCTCCATAGTGCCCCCCATGTCTGCCAGTATATAAGATAGGGCCCCCATAGTGATCCTCCTCCAGAGTGCCCCCCATAATGCTCCTCCTCCATAGTGCCCCCATGTGAGCCAGTATATATGATAGGGCCCCCCATAGTGCTCCTCCTAGATAGTGCCCCCATTGTGCTCCTCCTCTATAGTGCCCCCATTGTGCTCCTCCTCCATAGTGCCCTCCATAGTGCCCCCATAGTGCTCCTCCTCCATTATGCCCCCATAGTGCTCCTCCTCCATAGTGGCCCCCATAGTGTTCCTTCTCCATAGTGCCCCCATTGTTCTCCTCCTCCATAATTCCCTCCATAGTGCCCCCATAGTGCTCCTCCTCCATAGTGGCCCGCATAGTGTTCCTTCTCCATTGTTCCCCCATTGTGCTCCCCCTCCATAGTGGCCCCCATAGTGCTCCTCCTCCATAGTGGCCCCCATAGTGCTCCTCCTCCATAGTGCCCCCCATAGTGCTCCTCCTCCATAGTGCCCCCCATAGTGCCCCCATAGTGCTCCTCCTCCATAGTGGCCCCCCATAGTGCTCCTCCTCCATAGTGGCCCCCCATAGTGTTCCTCCTCCATAGTGGCCCCCCTTGTGCTCCTCCTCCATAGTGGCCCCTTATAGTGCTCCTCCTCCATAGTGCCCCCATTGTGCGCCTCCTCCATTATGCCCCCATAGTGCTCCTCCTCCATAGTGGCCCCCATAGTGTTCCTTCTCCATAGTGCCCCATTGTGCTCCTCCTCCATAATTCCCTCCATAGTGCCCCCATAGTGCTCCTCCTCCATAGTGGCCCCCATAGTGTTCCTTCTCCATTGTGCCCCCATTGTGCTCCCCCTCCATAGTGGCCCCCATAGTGCTCCTCCTCCATAGTGGCCCCCATAGTGCTCCTCCTCCATAGTGCCCTCCATAGTGTCCCCATTGTGCTCCTCCTCCATAGTGGCCCCCATAGTGCTCCTCCCCCATAGTGCCCCCACTGTGTGCCAACGTAAATGAAAAAATTAACACTTATACTTACCTCCTTGCCTCTGTCAGCGACGCGATGCAGGCCTCTTCCGGCCTGTGTCCCGCGCTGTACGGCTCAGGCGGCGCAATGACGTCATTGCGCCGCCTGTGCCGGCCTCTGATAGGCTACAGGCCTAGTGCCTGCAGCCTATCAGAGGAACGGGGAAGGGAGACGCCTCTCCCTCCCTTGCCCCGCATTATCCATCCTTAGGACGGCGATACAGATGAATATAGAGATGAGCGCTTCCAAAATGGAAGCGCTCATCTCTACTTGCCATCGGTAAGAAAGGGCCCCCCTCCGGCCCTGGGCCCCTGTGCAGCCGAACCGCAGTATGTCCGCCCCTGTCCTATGCTCTCCGTCCACTCTCCCTGCAGTAAATTTTGGATTTTTTTTATAAAATAAAGGTAAAACATATTGACTCAAATTTACCATTAACATGAAGTACAATGTATTACAAAAAACTTTGTCCGAATCGGTCGGATAAATAAACGCATTCCAAAGTTACTACTACTACATAAAGTGACACATATCAGATTAGCAAAATGATGCTTGGCACTGAAGGGGTTAAACAGGCAGCTGCTGGCAACAGGTCCCTGTGACTGGTTTCCATTGCCTCACTAGTGTATATTGAACTTCTGTTTGGATACTTGGTATTCTGTTCTTAAGATAGGGTGGCCACTCAGACTACTCTCAAAAGCCGGACACTACAACCCCGTCGCCATTAGGCCATGATTCTGCTGCCCACAGCCGATGGAGAATGATAGAATGTAATACAGAACTTCGGGTGAGCTGTAAAGAGTGGGAGGTAGGGTGACTTTAATCCTGCAGCTCATTCTTAGAGGCACAGTGCTGCTGTGTCTGTCCAGGCCCAGTGCCAGGCGGAGTACAGAGACTCAGAAAGCCAGACTGTCTGGCCTAAAACCATATCTCTGGCCAACCTACCTCTGAATTGTCCTTGACCTTGCTCCTGACTGCCGTTTGTTTCCTTAAGTAATTTCCAGGCACTGACCCCATTTGTTATTTCATTTTGTGTTTGTATTTTGACTTGGTTCTGACGTATCTCTTTTATTTGGATTTTGGCCTGATTTTGACTTTGCTCTTGGATTCTGATCCAACCCTGGTTTGCGCATCTGGTTCTGACTTATCTTATCCCTTTAGATTAGACCTCTGCATTTAGTTAAGAGGGGACTGTCTTCCTGTTGTGGACCATCGCCTAGGATTGTGCAAGTACAGTAGGTAGGGACAGTGGTGCAGATGAAATTCAGGGCTTCACTGTTCCCTACCATTATTTCACCTTACTATATAAAACATCCTAGACCACAAGAACCTCACTTCTGTGAGCATTCCATTCGCTATGATGTGCATGTGCCAGATCCAGGCTCATGTTACTCACTTCCTGGTCTCCGGGTCCCACGTCAACAAGCATTCTCAGCTGACCATGGTTCCTATCTCCAGTTGGTGAGGAGACAGTCAGGATTTGATTTCCTGGTTGATGACACCGAGCAGTTCCTCCCCGGTGTGACTCTGTTTGCCCAGGCTGATGAGGTGCAGAACCGTGTGACAACGACATGCATAGCATAGATGGTATGCTGGAAGACCACACTGAACTGTGCCTTCAATGGAGGCTGAGGATAAGGTGGTCCTGGTGGATTACAACACGGAGTCAGCATTGCCAAGTTGCCAACTGGCCAAGTTGCTTGTGGGCCTGGGCTGGAACCACATTTACCCAGTTAGCTTAAAAAAAAACATGAATAAATTTTATTAAGTTACATATTAAAATACACATAAGACATCATAAATCAAAGTAATAGTGGTGGTCAAGCCATACAAGTGGTAAACGGCCTTACAGCGTAACCACGGTGGCATACATGAACGGTATCACCTTATAACCTATATATACACATAGACTAAAGTATCAAAGTAAAGTGCCAGTGCAAAAATACATATCAATCATCAGCATAATATAATGTGAACCCATGCATGTTACCCGACCGTGGCACGTGGACCGTGGCATTGGTTCACATTATATTATGCTGATAATTGATATGTATTTTTGCACTGGCACTTTACTTTGATACTTTAGTCTGTGTATATATAGGTTATAAGGTGTATATATAGGTTATAAGGTGATACTGTTCATGTATGCCACCGTGGTTACGCTGTAAGGCCGTTTACCACTTGAATGGCCTTATGTGTATTTTAATATGTGACTTAATAAAATGTATTCATGTTTTTTTGATACATTGTGGTATTGTTTTTTTTTCCTTTTGGAGTAATATGACTTAAGGGCTTATTGTGTCTTGCCCCGGACTATATTGTTTGGAGTTGCCCTACTTTGTATATGTGAGTTAAAATTTACCCAGTTAGCTGTAAAGGACATATATTTTCCTTGACCATAGTTACAGCTCCACACATCAATGCTAGTATGAACTATACCAGATGCCGACAGGCTGAAGGACTGGCCCACCTTTTGCTCAACATTAGTGTGGATGCCTGGTACAGCTTTTTTAGAGAAATAATGATGGCTTGGGACTCTCCACCTTGGCTGGGCACAAGTCATCGGTTCTCTGAAATGTTCAGAGTCAAACACATGGAAAGGGAGGGACTGTAGTACGTACCAGCAACTTGGCCAGGTGCACGTTCAGCTTCTGTGGTGTTGGATGAGTGCACGCATACTGATGTCTTTTTGAAATCACTTCGGTAATCAATTGCTGGTGAAACACGTGACTATTGGTAGGAGGTAGGAGCAATAGACGTAGAGAAGGAACGACAGCTTCCTTCTGCTGAGGTTGAAGAACCCTGACTGGTGGAGAAGGGGCCACTGGGAGATGGAGTGGTTGCTGCATCAGGATGCATCCGTGTTATAGGCGTTTGAAGTAAATGCCAGCTAGAGGGTGAAAGTAATACATTTTAAAACAACAGGGGTGATTTATCCAATCACCTGTAGGTGTGGGATGAAGTATGTGGGCAAGACCGTCTGGGAACTAAGACGTCGCATAGGAGAGCATAGATGGGACATCCGGAACAACAGGGATGCCCTTATTGCTAGACATGTCACTGCCCTCCATGATGGAGATCCTCATGTCCTGAGATTTCAGGGCATTGAGAAGGTACGTTATTCCCCAAGGGGTGGTGATTTTGATAGGTTAGTCTTGCAAAAGGAGGCACACTGGATTTTGTGCCTGGGCACCCTGCATCCGCGAGGTCTCAATGATCAGATTAGCTATACCTGCTTTATCTGACATCTCGGTGGTGTCTAGGGGGCATCACTATATACTGTATATGCCAGCAAGCAACAGCTACCTCGCTCCCTGCTTTTTACCCAGGTCCCGGGATGATTCAATTCTGCATTTGCTTTTGATGACCCTTTCCATGGCAGTATATGTTCTTCTCCTGCATCCAAACATATGCACCTGATCTATTGTGTACCAGGTGGTATCTTTGGTATCGGCATTTTGACAAGCAGGTGCCCATATTCGTGTTAACTTTACATTTGGTCATTGAGGTTTGGGTACCCTGTACCTTCATGTCATTTCATCTACCCAGGGTCCAGGGCATGAATACAGTGCATCATACTGTATATAAATATGATAGATATATATTTTTGGGTGTCTGACATTTCCATGTTATCCCATGTAACCTGGGATCGGGGGCATGGACATAGCTAAACACACCTTAGTTGATACACTATTACTTGGCATTGATAGCCTGTTATCCCACTTTGCATTTGCCAATGTTCCCCCACTTTGAATATTAGCCACCTTTATGTCCCAAATACCTTCTGACTACCACACAGTCCGGGGCTCAGGCTATATACTAATATACAGGTGCTGCGCCGTGCGGGGCGGGGACACCAGTTAGGCTCATCTCTCCCTGCCCGGTACTCCGCAGCTCGTTCTGCCTCAGCCCCACCCATGAGCGGAGCTTCCTTCAATATAGCGGCGAGTGTGGGGCGCGCGCATCACAGGCATACTAGCACCGGACGCCCACTCCACACCACATGTGCTGCGGTTCTGCAGTTTATTTTTTTGCTCCGACCTCATAAACCAACTACCTTGTTGCTCTATGTAATACACTCCTGATGAAACTACCACACTGTAGCAGAAACGCGTTGAGTGTAGTATTGAGCAATTTTCCAATGAGTTAGGTCAATGTTAGCGCGGTTTATAGCAAATTGGTGATTATATTTAGCAGCACTCTGCCACTGTGAATTATGTGAAGGACTGGTGGTGTCTCATCATACATGAGACACTATTGTGGTTCATTGTACACTAATCCTGCAGGTCTCAAACATTCTCAGGGGTTTCAAGCTAGGTGGGGACGGTGAACAGATTCAATAGAATGGTGCACCCACCTGTGGCTGACCGACGTCAGACCTTGGTTTTAAGTAGGAGGCACCACCTCTATCTTCCCCCCTACTAGTTTTGTCTATTTTCACTCCCTAACTGGTATTTACTTCAAACACCTATAACTCAGGTACATGCCTATTTAGCTGACAGGCCAGGTGAACTAAGGTCATATTGCCCTTCAGGGGTTTCTCCGCTTTTTACTGCTATGTTACTTTAATAAATCTTTATTATTTTTTTGAATTTTAAACGTCTATTTTGGCAGTGTTGGATATTGATACATAGACGTATACCCCTTTTTAACAAGTCATACTCCAGTGATTAATGCATCAGGATGTAGAACCACATTAGTGCCACAGTTTTCCCAGGCCACTTTATGTTGATGCTCCACGTGTTCATGCAGGGCCATGGTGCCAACATTAGCACCCTGATCATGCTTCATCTTCTGCCCACAAATGCTGCACACTGCCAAGCTAACATCCTCCATCGATTTGCTAAAAATTTCCCACACTGCAGAGTATGGCATTTTACCTCCACCACTCCGTGATGACTGCCTGCTGCTGCCTTTATGAACCCGTGCACCTCTACTTGTTTCCTGATAGGTAGGCTCCTGAGTAGCAGACGGTCTACCCCACGTTTGGCTCAGATCTCCCACTGCTTCCATGCTGCTGGCTCATAGGCATGGTGCCACCCTGCTGCTGTCTCACGGGACTGCTGCTACCCTTATCCTCGATGATGATAATGTCGATGATGATAATGTCTCCTCTTCACCCAGCTCCCACGTACGATCGGCTACATCATCATCCACTTCTGTCTGGTTGTCACTTATGTCACCATCACCAGTCTCAATGCCATGTCCTTGACCGCTTGCAACATGTGCTCCTAACCAACTGTCATAGTCGCTAGATGCAGGCCTAAGGAAGGATGCAGCAGACCTCTCCTCTAAGTCTGTGTTGGCCTGTAGTTGCTGACTGTCCTCATTAAGCTCATAATCACTTAAAAGCGGAGCAGAGCTGGCAGCATTCATTACTTCAGGAGCAGAAGGAGCAGCAAAAGAAAGAGGAAGTTTCAGGACAGGTGAATACGGACATACTAACACACAGAATAAAGTTAGCATGTTATGTTATTTGATGAATGATGTACAAGTTATTTAAAGGGGTTGTCCGAGTTATTTTTTTGTTCTTTATATGTTTCTAACTTGTCAGGTTTAACAACTTTCCCATATACTTTGTGTTTCTAATGCTGCTGGTTTCTCAGAGTTGACTGAGGGTCACATGACCTGTGATGTCACCTTATCTCCCTGGTCTATGATGTTTCATGCACAAGCCTCAGAGTTCAGATAACAGTCTGTACACAAGACGTCACTGGCCACGCCCCCTTTCTTTGCCGGGCTGCTATCTGCTCTCTCCCTGGATTCCTTCAGATAAAACATTAACCCCTTCAGCCAGAACACACTGAGGGCTCAAGGCTTTACAACAAATAGTAGCTGCAGCAGTGAGAGGAGACAAATGCTGGGCAAGGAGCTATAGAGGAATTGTACAAGAACAGGTAGGGAGAATTTCCTGTGTGTATGAGCAGTGTCATTGTACAGCTGGGACTTGTAGTCCTACACAAACAACATGCTGCTGAGCAGGGCCAGACTGGGACTGAAATTCAGCCCTGGCATTTTGAAATCAAAGAGGCCCACATGCCTCGACTTTTTAAAGTCACAGCCAACCCTTTTAGAGGCCCTAAAAATTATTAAAATATAATAATTTAATAAACGTAAACCACACCAAACAAGGTAAATAAACTGCCCCCCTGCAGAGAGAGATGGAAAAGCATTATCTCCTGATAGGGTATGGGTCTAGAACTCAGACCCGGACTGATCAAAACTTTTGATATGTCTCTGTGACATGTCAAAAGTCTTTCAGTTCATCAGTGGCCCTATTACACAGATTGATGTGTAAAGATCCTTTTACACGGGCCGATTATCGGCCAAAAAAGCGTTCCTAGGAACAGTAGTGCCGATAATCGGCCCGTGTAAAAGTGGCCCTAATCAGCCGACGAACGAGTAAAACGCTCGTTCATCGACTGATTGGATCTTTTGTTTTGTACAAAAGATCCAGTCTGTCGGGCGCACATCACCCTGTGTAAACTAACCTTTTCCTTCCTAACATTACGTGTATCACTACAGAACATACAGGGTAAGGCTACATTCACACGACCCATTCACTTAAATGAGCACTGTGTGCTGTCTGCATCTGTATGTCCATTCCTATTTTTGTCCATTTGCGGACAAGGATAGGCATCGTTACAGTGGATCTGCAAAAAAAAACGATGCCATACGGAACATCATCCTTTTTTTGCGGATCCGCAATTTGCAGACTGCAAAACACAATGTTCGTGTGAATGTAGCCTAATACAGCGCCTCATACCTCTTACATCCAGTATAATACAGCGCCCCATACCTCTTACATCCAGTGACGTCTCCTCTGATGTAGATCTTTTCTTTCCTCATCTTCTCCTTTCAGACCAGACGCCATTTTTCAGCCATTTCTCATCTCTGCAGTTTGACAGAAAAAAATCTTAGTTTACTACTTTTCCATCATCCTCCCATCTTCTGGACAAATCATCCTACCACCCCCAGTACTGTGCCACTAGTACCACACAGATAGTGCCCTTCAATAATTATTGGCACACAGTGTCCTAAAATAACTGCGCCCAGCAAATAGTGTCCCTGACAGTAATAGTGTAAACATAACGCCCCCCAGAAATAACTGTGCTGATGCTGTGCCAGGGTGCCCCCACAGTAATAGTGCCCCCCAAAGTCCCAACTAATAATTCTCTGCCAGAGTGCACTTGTTAGTAATAGTGCTCCCAACAGTACTAATGTCCCCACTGTGCCCCAGAAGTAATAATACTTCCAATGTGCCAGAGTAAGAAGTGCCCCCAAAATTTCACCCCAATAATGTGCCAGTAAGAAGTGCTCCCCACCCATAGATGCCCCCCAAATTATGTGCCAGTAAGAAGTGCTCCCCAACCATAGATGCCCCCCAAATTATGTGCCAGTAAGAAATGCCCCCAGTGCCCCCATGCCATAAATAAATGCCCCCAGTGCCAGTAAGAAATGCCCCCAGTGCCTCATGTGCCAGTAAAAATGCCCCCAGTGCTAGTAAAAATGAACCCATTGTGCCAGTAAAAATGCCCCTATTGTGCCAGTAAAAATGCCCCCATTGTGCCAGTAAAAATGCCCCTAGTGCCCCATGTGCCAGTAAAAATGCCCCCCAGTGCCAGTAAAAATGCCCCCAGTGCCCCATGAGCCAGTAAAAATGGCCCCAGTGCCTGTAATAATGCCCCCAGTGCCTGTAATAATGCCCCCAGTGCCCCATGTGCCAGTAAAAATGCCCCCAGTGCCAGTAAAAATGCCCCCAGTGCCCCATTGTGCCAGTAAAAATGCCCCAGTGCCAATAAAAATGCCCCCAGTGCCCCATGTGCCAGTAAAAATGCCCCCATTGTGCCAGTAAAAATGCCCCCATTGTGCCAGAAAAAATGCCCCCCAGGGCCAGTAAAAATGCCCCCAGGGCCCCATTGTGCCAGTAAAAATGCCCCAGTGCCCCATTGTGCCAGTAAAAATGCCCCAGTGCCAGTAAAAATGCCCCCAGTGCCCCATTGTGCCAGTAAAAATGCCCCCAGTGCCAGTAAAAATGCCCCCATGTGCCAGTAAAAATGCCCCAGTGCCAGTAAAAATGCCCCCAGTGCCCCATGTGCCAGTAAAAATGCCCCCAGTGCCAGTAAAAATGCCCCCAGTGCCCCATGTGCCAGTAAAAATGCCCCCAGTGCCCCATTGTGCCAGTAAAAATGCCCCCAGTGCCAGTAAAAATGCCCCCATGTGCCAGTAAAAATGCCCCAGTGCCAGTAAAAATGCCCCCAGTGCCCCATGTGCCAGTAAAAATGCCCCAGTGCCAGTAAAAATGCCCCCAGTGCCCCATTGTGCCAGTAAAAATGCCCCCAGTGCCAGTAAAAATGCCCCCAGTGCCCCATTGTGCCAGTAGAAATGCCCCAGTGCCAGTAAAAATGCCCCCAGTGCCCCATGTGCCAGTAAAAATGCCCCCAGTGCCAGTAAAAATGCCCCCAGTGCCCCATTGTGCCAGTAAAAATGCCCCCAGTGCCAGTTAAAATGCCCCCAGTGCCAGTTAAAATGCCCCCAGTGCCAGTAAAAATGCCCCGAGTGCCCATGTGCCAGTAAAAATGCCCCCAGTGCCAGTAAAAATGCCCCCAGTGCCCCATGTGCCAGTAAAAATGCCCCCATTGCCAGTAAAAATGCCCCCATGTGCCAGTAAAAATGCCCCCAGTGCCCCATGTGCCAGTAAAAATGCTACCAGTGCCCATAAAAATGCCCCCATGTGCCCCCAATAGAGCTCCGGTCGGTGCTGCAATAAAAAAAAAATTAACACTTATACTTACCTCCATGGTGCTGGCAGCGATGCGATGCAGGCCTCTTCCGGCCTGTGTCCCGCGCTGTACGGCTCAGGTGGCGCGATGACGTCATCGCGCCGCCTGAGCTGGCCTCTGATAGGCTGCAGGCCTAGTGCCTGCAGCCTATCAGAGGAACGGGCAGGGGAGACGCCTCTCCCTCCCCTGCCGCAGTACAATACAGGCATCTGTATCGCCGTCCTGAGGACGGCGATACAGATGACTATGGAGATGAGCGCTTCCACAATGGAAGCGCTCATCTCCCTCTGCCCCGCCGCCCGCAATAATGCGCAGGGCCGCGCCGCACCTGCCTAATTGGCGGTGCGGCCCTGCAAGGGGGGACTGGACCGGCCCACGGAGGGCAGCGGCCCATCTGGCATTTGCCAGAAGTGCCAGACGTCCAGTCCAGCCCTGCTGCTGAGTATTCCAGCAGGCAGACATGTACTCACAGCACTTATATTCACTGCCTTTGCAGAGAAGGGGGGAGGGGCAGAGATTGTTATTACTGCATGTAAACAAAGGCCAGAAGAGAACCAGGGAAATGAGGAAATAGAGATTTTTTTTTGCCTAAAACTTGCTGAACTTAGTTATATATTGCTACCCATCAGATTTACAGTGCTATATTTTTTTTCCATAACTTGGACAACCCCTTTAATACACAATATGTACCCCAAACTTGCTATAAAAATACAACCCACCCACAAAATTCAAGGTTTCATACAGATATATTGAAGAAAAAATACAAAAAATGGCTTGCTTCTTGCCACTCTTCCATAAAGGCCAGATTTGTGGAGTGCACAGCTAATAGTTGTCCTGTGGACAGATTCTCCCACCTGTGGATATCTGCAGCTCCTCCAGAGTGACCATGGATCTCTTGGCTGCTTCTCTAATTAATGCTCTCTTTTCCTGGGCTGTCAGCACTGGCGTACCGCCCATATATGCAGGCTAGGCAGTTGCTATTGGGCCCGCGTGAGTGTGAAGGGCCCGACCAGGCCGAATGGCCCCGCCCCCTTTCCGACATAAATGCACAGCTCCTTTCTTCCTTGCCTGTGCAGCTGCCTGCTGTCTGCCCAATTCCTCTCTTAGATACCCAGCTGGTCAATAAGCAGGGAGATGCTGTGTTCCCTGCTCTGCCTAGTAACCAGCTGAATTTTCAGGGCCATGACCTGATTTGTCCTCTAGTCTTCACTCTGCTGCTTCTGCCTGATGCATCTAGCATGATTTCAGCAGTAGAGCTCCCTTACAGAGGGGGCCCCAGCAAGTTTAGCAGAGATACACCGCTCTGACCCCCTTCTGACCTCCCAACCAGTGACCTGCAGAGTAGCAGGGGCAGGGTTAGTAGGAATGCTGGTGTGTGTCATATACAATATATATATATATATATATATATATATATATATATATATATACACACTGTGTGTGGTGTGTGTGTATATACAGTATGTGTGTATATATATATATATATATATATATATATATATAATACAAACACACACAGGGCACTGTTCACTGCTTACTGACCACACAGCAGCCTCCATATGCTTCCAGCCCCTCACAGACACCTGCTTGAAATTCAGGGAATTCAGTCTTTGCCCCTCATTGCCCTATTACAAATAGCCTATTTCTAATAGGGCAATAAGAGTCAGGGACTGAACCCTCTATATATATTTTTATACATATGTATATATATATAGAGAGAGAGAGGGAGAAAAAGAATAAGATATTTCTCCCCCCCCCCTCTCTCTATCTATATATAGATTTATCAAACTGGTGTAAAGTAGAACTGGCTTAGTTGCCCATAGCACCAATTAGATTCCACCTTTCATTTTTCACAGCTTCTTTGGAAAATGAAAGGTGGAATATGATTGGTTGCTATGGGCAACTAAACAAATTCTACTTTACACCAGGTTTTTATTTTTTTTTTAACTGCTTCCTGCTCTTCTATGTAAATGTGTAGCACTGTGTTCACCGTTTGGTGTCAGCTTTATAGCTGATACATTGCTAAAACTGACAGGACTGGAACTAGCTCCAGTTCTGCCATTTTAACCCTTAAGATGCTGCATTTTGACGTTATGAACACAATGCACATAAAACATACAGATGCAGTTTTTTATTAGGTTAATGCAATTATTGGGGGGGGGGGCAATTCTGAGTTTCTCTGTGGGGCCCCATGATTTCTATGTACGCACCTGGCTTAGGTGGTCAGCCATGTTTTGGTAGGTTTACAGTAGTGCTATACTCCATTTTCAGATTATGGATTGAACAGTGCTCCGTGAGATGTTCAAAGCTTGGGATATTTTTTTTTATAGCCTTACCCTGCTTTCCACTTCTCCACAACTTTATCCCTGACCTGTCTGGTGTGTTCCTTGGCTTTCATGATGCTGTTTGATCACTAATATTCACTAACAAGCCTCTGAGGCCTACACAGAACAGCTGTAATTATACTGAGAATAAATTGCACAGGATTATATTTACTAGTTAGGTGACTTTTGAAGGCAATTGATCACACTGGATTTTATTTAGGGGTGTCACAGTACAGGCGGCTGAATATAAATGCACACAACACTTCAGATTTGTATTTATTAAAAATTTTGAAAACCATGTATCCTTTTCTTTTCACTTCACATACTTGCTACTTTGTGTTGCTCTATCACATAAAATCCCAATAAAGTACATTTAGGTTTGTAGGTGTAACGTAAAAAATGTGGAAACATTTAAGTGGTATGAATTGTTTTTCAAGGCACTATAAACAGATATGATTGTTGAAACACTGGGGGAGGGGGTATTTCTGGTCTGCTAAGAGGTTGTGCCACTATTAAATGTTATTTTAATATAAATCAGTATGAAAAACTAATAGGTTTTGTAATTTACTATTTGTTTCTATGCTCCCCTCTTTTTTTCAAATTCGGCACGTAACAGTGTTAAAATATGGCTTTAGTCCAGTCAGGTTAAAACATAATGAAGAAGGACAGCAAGTTCAGATTGACAAGTTTCGTGTATTGCCTAGTCTTAACCTTAAACTATAAAATTAACATTTCTTCATTTTATAGTTTAAGGTTAACACTATGGCAATATGCCAAAACGTGTCAACCTAATCTTGCTTTTCTGATTTATTGTGTTTTAACATGACTGGAATAAAGCTATATTTTAACACCGTTACGTGCTGGATTTGGTTTTGCACATGGATTGACCTTGCTCTGGGAGTTCTGTGCATGCTGGTGTTTTTGCGTTGGGAGAGGTTGAGCTTACATGTTTTTCTGACTCTGTTATTGGGCCTCTTGAAGCAATGCTTGAAGCTGGACTGAATGGGAATATTGACAAGGCGACATGTCTACTGCATGGGATGGATTGTACTACATGTCGGAATAAGGCGGCCTCCTTGTTTGCAGGAAAAGCTGCAATACGCAATGATCAAAATTCCCATAAGTTGAAAACTCAGTTAAAAGAATTGGAAAATCCTCTTTCTAAGGAAATGAGGATCTGGTGGGATTCCAAATCCCTTAAAACATATGTAGGGAAGAAAATGGTACTTCATGATCTTCTCTTAAAGATCCATATTCATATACTCACATGAACTTATGGCTCAATGGAACAATGTGCAGTTATCTCAGCATGTCATGAGATGTGTGTTACGAAATTCACATTCTAACTAAATTGGTTAAATTGCAATAAAACTGTTCAGACAGCAGGTGGCGCACTGTTACCAGTCAATTTCTGATCATAGGGCCAAGACCTGGTAATGGAATTACAACTGTGAAATGAGGCTGGGTTCACATCACTTTTTTGTCTTATGTTTAATGTATGCAAAAAATGTATACGTTAAACAGATCCCTCCAAATTTTTTTTACAATGTTTACCATATACTTCAAACGGTGCCATTATTCACTACAATTCTATATGCTGTATACTGTCATATTGATACACTTGGCGTCGGTATACACTGCACCTAATATTATATTCATTACATTCAAAATAACACAACAACCATAGACTAGTGCAGAGATTATTATATACTTTAAACTGTGCCATTACATGTTACACATTAGTTCCACCTGGAACCGAACCCAAGTTTGGTAACAAGGTTTTTTACGGTAGAAATTAATTCACAAAGTTATTACCCGAAGTCTCACAAGACTTCGCAAGGTAATAACTTTGGGTCATTGGAGCCAATACATACTAATAATGTACAGAGTCCTCGCTCCATACAGTATTCAAATTAAGTTTTATACTAATTGACTTCGTATAAAGCAACCGAAGTCGATTCGCTCATCCCTTGTTGCTATGAGCAACTAAACCAGTTCTACTTCACACCAGTTTGATAAATCTCCACCATTGGGTGTCCGTATATATCACATTTTTTGCATGTCATTAAAAATATTTTATATTGATTAATGATTGTCTGCTGAGCTGTGTATCTATTTCTATCAAGTGTGATACTGTCTGCTGAGCTGTGTATCTAATCTGATTATGTGTGATACTGTCTGCAAAGGAGCATATCTAATCCTATTGATAACATCTGCTGAGCTGAACCATTCACTTCAATGGGGCCACAAAAAAAGGAAATGACTCAGTGTGCATTCTGTGTCCGTATATCCGCATGGCGGTTCTGCAAAAAAATATAATTTGTCCTATTATTGTCCGCATTATGGACAAGGACAGGACCGTTCTATTAGGGGCCGGCTGTTCCATTTCCCAAAATGTGGAATGGATCTGCAAATTTGTGGCTGTGTGCATCAGCCCTAAAGTCCTTCCACTTGTGATAGAACAGAAGGACCATGCCACTGCCATGTAACATTCTTTATTACTGAAGTTTGTCAGTCATGGAAGATTAAAAGGGAAACTTAGATCCATGATTTGGGCTACTTGACTACTGCTGCAGGACTATGATATAGGGCTCATGCACACGACCGTTGCAGTTTTTGTGGCCCGCAAATTGCAAATCCGCAAAACATCCTGCCTTATCCAGTCCTATCCTTATCTGTGATCCGCAAAAAAGGCAGATAGGATGAAGATAAAAAAAACAATGGTCCTATGCATAAACCCTTATTGTGACTGAACACGCAACTGAAAATAGTCCAATTGTTATTTTCTGCATTACAATCAAAGTTTATTTAAATGTAACGCTAAATTATGTATTTGTCAAATGGTACCTAAAATAATATAGAGGATGAGAAAAAATTACTTTACAATGAAAAATGAAAAATAAAACATTGGGGGTGTGCAGCTAAGTTACAATCTGCGTTAGTAATTCTGGAAGGCTGTTCCAGCAGAGAACAGCCTGTCGGAATTCACCGGATCCGGCACTGCTGGATGCAGACGGAATGCCCGCTGGCCCCATTAACTATAATGGGGTCCAGTAGCATACCTCCCAACCATCTCGGATCCGGCCAGACAGTCCCGGATTGCAGTGGCTGTCCCGCTGTCTTGGTATGGGGAGGTATGTCCCGCTTTCTGGCAGCTGTCTCTGCTTCCTATGCCTCTGCCTGTGTATTATGATGAAGCATAGATCTGGCATTGGCTCCCTGCTTTCATCATTCCTCTCCCCCTGCCAGGTCTCTTTATAAACAGTGCTACTCATGATAGGATTAGATACACAGTGCAGCAGACAGTATCAAACATGATAGGATTAGATACACAGCTTAGTAGACAGTATCACACATGATATGCTTAGATATACCGTAGCATCTTAATAGCATCTTAATTCTATAAGACTGTAATGGAAGTCTATGGGACGCATAACGGATATGTCTGGTTTTGGTTTCCGTTATGCAGCAGAGGACTCCTTCATAACGGACACCAGACTGATCTGTTATGCGGTCCATAAACTTCTATTATGACAGAATGCAAAAAGGAATGCCTCTTAAAGGGAACCTGTCAGCTCTGAAACACCCTCCAAACTGGAGTAAGAGGTGTATAGTGTAAGTGACGTTGAGTCCGTTCATGTAATTTTTTTCTTCATGCTCACTTGCATTCTGACTCTGTGCTCTGACAAACCAGCAGTAAAATGCACTCAGTGGACTCTGGTGCTCACTCACATAATGGAGAGGACTCAAAGATGAGTCCTCTCAATGTATTTTACTGACGGTTTGTGGGAGCACAGCATCAGAATGGAAGTGAGTATGAAGATAAAACTTACATAATTGGATTCAGCATCACTTACACTATACATCTCTTACTCTAGTTCAGGGGGTGTTTCGGAGCTGACAGGTTCCCTTTAAAGGTATTCCGTTATGTATTCCGTCATAGAATTCCGTTATGGCCTGTGGTAATGGAATCCATAACGGAATTGCCAGAAAACCTGAACCTGAATGCCGAACTCAAACTTCAAAACATGAAGTTCGCTCATCACTACTCTATCAATACAACAGAGTTTATACAAAAAGGAGAACAAGAAGTAGAAGTCAGTATTAAAAAAGAAACTCAGGAACAAGTCTGAACATAGGGTGAGCTTTACAAGCACAGACGTCTCGGATGATTGCTCATTTGCACCAACTGAAGATTCAGTTGATTTGTATGTGAAAATGGCTGTGAATTAAAATAATAAAAGTAACAAAAAGAAAAATAAAGTCCAAACATTATAAATAGGGATGAGCAAATCGACTTGGGATGGTACATCCGAAGTCAATTCACTAAAAACTTTGTTCTAATACTCTACGTAGATCCCGCTTCGTACAGTATTAGAATGCACTGGCTCCCATGAGCCGAAGTTATTACTTCGCGAAGTTGCACAAGACTTTGTGTAATAAATTCAAGAATTAATTATTACTGTAAAAAATCTTGGCACCGAACTCTAGTACCACTAGGAACTGAACCCAAGTTCAGTACCAAGGCTATTCAATAAAATGTATCTATATAGCGCCACCTGCTATTTATTCTTCTCCTTATTTTTTGTCCATCTCACTGAGCTGGTCAAACATGCTCAATTTAAATCTTCAACTGCCACCAGCCATTTGTGCTGTTAGAAGCTAGGGCAGTTACAGGGAGAGGGCTGCAGCAGAAAGGACACATCCCCTGAACTATAAGGCTGAAGATAATCTAGCAGAGCAATTGGAGCAGTGAATGTAGAGATCTCTGGACCCATATGCTGTACAGGGCTGGTTCTTGCTTTGTTAGAAAGGTATTGTCGTGTACTATATGTCTGAGTTTCATCTATTAAATCAATCATGGCAAAATCCCTTCAGTTTTAACCTATTTGACACGCTCAAATTTACCTTGTGTATAGACACATGTATGCTGGTTTTCTAAAATTCAACCCAAAATAAATTACATTTGGCTCTTCAATATATTTATTAATGATCTTGTAGAAAGCTTGCACAGTAAAATATCAATTTTTGCAGATGACACTAAACTGTGTAAAGTAATTAACACAGAAGAGGACAGTGCACTGCTACAGCAGGATCTGGATAGACTGGAGGCTTGGGCAGAAAAGTGGCAGATGAGGTTTAACACTGACAAATGTAAGGTTATGCATATGGGAAGGAATAATGCAAGTCACCAGTACATACTAAATGGTAAAGCACTGGGTAACTCTGACATGGAAAAGGACCTAGGAATTTTAGTGAACAGCAAACTAAGCTGCAGAAACCAGTGTCAGACAGCTGCTGCCAAGGCCAATAAGATAATGGGTTGCATCAAAAGAGGCATAGATGCCCGTGATGAGAACATAGTCCTGCCACTTTACAAATCACTAGTCAGACCACATATGGAGTACTGTGTACAGTTCTGGGCTCCTGTGAACAAGGCAGACATAGCAGAGCTGGAGAGGGTTCAGAGGAGGGCAACTAAAGTAACAACTGGAATGGGTGGACTACAGTACCCAGAAAGATTATCAAAATTAGGGTTATTCACTTTAGAAAAAAGACGACTGAGGGGAGATCTAATAACTATGTATAAATATATCAGAGGTCAGTACAGAGATCTCTCCCATCATCTATTTATCCCGAGGACTGTGACTGTGACGAGGGGACATCCTCTGCGTCTGGAGGAAAGAAGGTTTGTACATAAACATAGAAGAGGATTCTTTACGGTAAGAGCAGTGAGACTATGGAACTCTCTGCCTGAGGAGGTGGTGATGGTAAGTTCACTAAGAGAGTTCAAGAAGGGCCTGGATGTATTTCTGGAGGGTAATAATATTACAGGTTATAGTTACTAGAGAGGGGTCGTTGATCCAGGGAGTTATTCTGATTGCCTCACTGGTGTCGGGAAGGAATTTTTCCCCCTAAAGTGAGGAAAATTGGCTTCTACCTCACAGGGTTTTTTTGCCTTCCCCTGGATCAACTTGTAGGAAAACAGGCTGAACTGGATGGACAGATGTCTTTTTTCGGCCTTACAAACTATGTTACTATGTTACTATGTAACTGGGTGGAGATGGTTTTATGCCTAATATGTCACATTAACATTAAAAATATTTTTGTTTGTTACCCTGTGTGTTATAAGACGTACATTTCAGGTGTTTTCACTGAGATGCTACATGTAACGTCTGTATGGTAAAACACTTGATTTACAGTTTTGTGCTAATTCCACCCCCCACCCCCCCCAAAAAAAAAATGTATTTCTGTTAAAATGGAGAAAAATGAAAGAAATGACCCTGTTAGTAGCTGCTTTTGAGGTTTGTACCACCTGTAGTTGTGCTAGGAGGCAAACCCAGCCTCAGCTCCTCACTTCTCACTCCCTGGTTACTTACATAGTAACATAGTTTATAAGACCAAAAAAAAGACATCTGTACATCCAGTTCGGCCTGTTATCCTGCAAGTTGATCCAGAGGAAGGCAAAAAAAACCCTGTGAGGTAGAATTTAGGGGGTAAAAAATCCTTCCCGACCACAATCCGGCAATCAGAGAAACTCCCTGGATCAACGACCCCTCTCTAGTAACTATAACCTATAATATTATTACACTCCAGAAATACATCCAGGCCCCTCTTTTAGTTGACAGCTTTACTTGCCTATCCTTATTCTACACAATTCTTCTTTCTAATTTTATTCTTTCCCTTCAATGTCCCTGGCAGTAGAATAAAAGTGTGATTATGACTTTATCGACTGTCCCTAAGATCGTTTTTGAGCGGACACTGCAACACCCATCCACCCTCATTCTGCAAGGCACCTCCCTTACCTGCTGTAGCACTGATTGTTTCATCTAGACTATCGGTCAGCCTGAGAACCAGTCAGGGCAAGCCCTTCCCCCACTTCCTCTCAGGTCTTTTTCCTGCCGACATGTGCAATAAAATGGTGCAGTGCACCGTTTTAGTGGATTTGTCCAATACGAACCTGAAAAGTGAAATTTTGTTTCAAACTGTTTTGCTCATCCTTAGGTGCCATCCTTATTGGTTCTGTTTTGGAGTACATATGACTTTTCTATCACCACTCCTGACATGCCTGTTTCAATAGTTTCATGCATTCCACACGTACTAACAATTCTGGAGCACCTATACTTATGTCTATATGTTATGCCGTTCCTGTATTATTTCTACTAGAAATTATAATTGAATTGCTATTTGTCTTCAGTAAGGGTACAGAAGGGAGGTAACCAGTTGGGGGTGTGTACCTGCACAGTCTGACTCTATCCAATCAGTGCTGCCATTTTCAGACTGTGCAGGTACACAACCCCAACTGGTTACCTCCCCTCTGTACCCTTACTGAAGGCTAATAGCAATTCAATTATAACTTCTAGTAGAAATAATAAAGGAATGGCACAACATAGAGCCATAAGAATAGATGTTCCAGAATTGTTATTACATGGGAAATGCATGAAGCTATTAAAGAGGCTCTGTCACCAGGTTTTAACCTATGTATTGAGGAAACACTTTAGAAAGACATTCATGCCCATAAGAAAAAATAATTAATTAACCTATTACCCGCTGTGGCATAATTAGTGTTCCCCAACACAGAAAAGAAAAGGTGTCTCTATAGCTTTTAGCAGAAGGATTAACTTCACAAAAATTTACTCACTTAGACCCTGAATGTAGATTTATTTTCTTGAAAGGGAAGTTAAGTAACCAATTATAAATCTTTGTAAATGTATATGCACCCAACGTATGTCAGTGCTCCTTCTTCAGATATATTTTGAAAAAATGGATATGTTTGTAAAAGGGACTTTGATTTTGGATGGGGACTTTAACATCCCATTAGATCATTATCTAGATGCCTCCCATATCTCATACCATCATTTTAAAAGTATAAAAGAAATATTCCAGCACCAACTGGTAGATATATGGAGGCTAATCCACTCTATGGTCAAAGATTTTTTTTTTTCAAAGGTGCACAAGGTTTATTCTCGCACTGATTATTTGATGATATACCATAGAGATATCATTCTATACCATAGAATCAGTAAAGAAAATAACCTATGAGACATTTTACCTCTCAGACCATGTCACTCTCTTGGCTCATTTCCAATTTGGATCAGACAATAAGGGCCTCATGAATTGGCATCTAAATGAGTGTTTGTTGGCAAAACCAGAGAATACAGAATTGATAGCTTCACACATACAACACCTTGAGGAAAATCTTAAAGACGATGGTTGCAACCCCCTGACGTGGAAAGCACATAAAGCGGAAAGGAGCGCTCTTATACAGCTCGGGGCTACAGAGAAAAATGCTAGAAATAAAGAGATAGATGAGGTCCGACTAAAAATGCAGAGATTAGAGAGACTACATAAAGCCTTCTTATGTAGAAAAGAGAAGGAGAGCTGATAGAGCTCAGATTGAAGCTGAAAGACATGCTTAATATACAATCTCAGAGATTCCTCTATATGAATACGTTTAAACACTATCTTGAAGCAAACAAATGCAGCAAAATGTTGGCCAATGTAGTAGGTAAAGCGAGAGCCAAATCCTTAATAGCTAAAGTTAAAACAGAGACGCACAGAGTATTTGAATCTAAAGAGTTTGCTGACACTTTCAAAAACTATATTCCAGGCTATATAATTTGAAACCCCTGGATCTTGATGAGGCTATCTTGAAGAAATAGATAGATAGATAGATAGATAGATAGATAGATAGATAGATAGATAGATAGCTATTTAGAAAAAGTAAACGTACCCAGCCTTTCTGTAAAACAAATAGATCTCCTAAATAAGCCCTTCACGGCAGATGAGATTAATAAGGCTGTTGAGCGAATGGTAAAAGTCCGGGGCCAGGCAGTTTTGCGATCAGTTACTATGAACACTAAAATTCACAGAAAATGGTGCACTACAACAGTAAATGCAATTGACAATATATGGCTAAACCCTCACACTGGTATTAAAATGAGACTTTTGCCAATGTATTCTTATATCAAGAACATACCGGAGCCCGTGCACCCCGTCAAGGTATCTGCACATGTGGTCCGTTGCTAACAGCAATCCTCAGAAAAATTGCATACAATGGAGGATGCCGGCAGCAGATCACATGTACCACAAAAACATCCTACACAGGATAACCAAATGTGCGGATGTGGCTAACTATATAAAACAAAAATTCACAGAATGTGCAGGATCTGCTCCCCCGATTAGAAAGGCGCAACAGCATATGGGGTTTTGAGCATTTTTGGCCTTTTAAGACCACTTTTTTCAGTGAGGTTGTTTGTACATGCATGCCTGGAGGTGTGGCAACTCCAGGTTTGAATGTGCCTTGATTTTGACCCATGGGTAACATTCAGGTGCACCTGTGCAGCCTCCGTCACAGAGTCAGGGATAGGTGGGACTCACAGCTTCCTCTCCCCTCCCATTATATGTGTTATTTCACGCTGGAGGTAACTGAGAGTTGGTTGCTGTGTGTCAGACTTTATGCTCCTATCCGCAAAGGCCCATATGGCATATGTAGGTTAGCGTTAGGTCCTGTGCCACTTGAGATACATTGACGGGGTGTGCGGGCTCCGGTATGTTCTTGATATAAGAATATATTGGCAAAAGTCTCATTTTAATATAAGTGTGAGGGTTTAGCCATATATTGTCCTTGCATTTACTGTTGTAGTGCACCATTTTCTGTGAATTTTAGTTTTATATAGTTAGCCACATCCGCACATTTGACTATCCTGTGTAGGATGTTTTTGTGGTACATGTGGTCTGCTGCTGGCATCCTCCATTGTATGCAATTTTGCTGGAGATTGCTGTTAGCAACGGATCACATGTGCAGGATCTGCCCCCCCATCAGAAATGCGCAACAGCATATGGGGTTTTGAGTATTTTCTGCCTTTTAAAAGAAATCTGTCACAAGGATAATCGCTATTGAAATAAAGCCATAACCTAATAGCACTTAGTACCTTATTTCCAGATGTGCCTTTGTTTCAGCAATAGATTTTTCCTATCTTCTAAAAATCCAGTTTTTTTGTATGCAAATGAGCCACTAAGGTGCTCAGAGGAGCGTCATTTTTGCAGGAAGGAGCCCAGGCATGCTTCCTTCCACAATGTGTCCACCCACCCCTCCTACATCACATTCAAGCCATAACTTTGCCCCCTTTTTCCCTGCCCCCATCATGAGGGCCTGGGCTCCTTCCTGCAAGAGTGACACCCCTCTGGGCACCTTACTGGCTCATTTGATTACCAAATAAACTGGATTTTCAGAAGATAGAAAACCTCTATTGCTGAAACAATGATACATCTGGAAATAGGGTACTAAGTGCTATTAGGCTATGGCTTTAGTTCAATAGCAACTATCCTGGTGACAGATTACCTTTAAGACCAGTGAGTTTACTATGAACACTACAAACAAATTCTCTTTCCTCACTTAGTTTCAGATTTTAATACGATCTTTGCAGATACTTATTTCAGAAAAGATTTGTTGCTGGCACATATCACGGTGTTACTTAAAGGGGTTTTCCAAGTTATATATATTGATGAACTATCCTCAGGATAGGTCATCAATATCAGATCGGTGGGGGTCTGACACCTGGCATCCCCGCCGATCAGCTGTTTCACTGTTTACATGCTGGCCGTAACGGGGGTAGTGGTGAGTAGGTGTAATTACACCTAACCACCCCATTCATTTCTATGGGAAGGCTCATTCCTATACAAGTCTATGGAAGCGATTCTTCCCATAGAAATGAATGGGGCGGTAAGGTGTAATTACACCTACTCACCACTACCCCCGTTACGGCCAGCATGTAAACAGTGAAGAGGAGGCAGCGCTGGTACCGCTGATCGGCGGCGGCGGGGTTGCCGGGTGTCGGACCCCCGCCGATCTGATATTGATGACGTATCCTGAGGATAGGTCATCAATAGAGATGAGCGAACGTGCTCGAAACGAGCACTGTACCGCTCGGCTCCCCTGCGCTCGCATGGGCGCAGGCAGCCGCTTCCGTCCTCCTCAGGAGGACGGAAGAGGCTGTGTGCGCCCATGCGAGCGCAGGGGAGCCAAGCGGTACAGTGCTCGTTTCGAGCACGTTCGCTCATCTCTAGTCATCAATTTATATAACTCGGAAAACCCCTTTAAAGAGAGTAAAGGTAGTAGGTTATGTGCCAACTATAGGCTGATATGTTTACTTAAAGGGGATGTTTCACTTCAGTAAGTTGCAGTTATCATGTAGAAAAGTTAATACAAGCCACTTACTAATGTATTGTTATTATCCATATAGCTTCCTTTGCTGGCTGGATTACTTTTTTCATCACATTATACACTGCTCATTTCCATGGTTACAGACCACCCTGCAATCCAGCAGTGGTGGTCATGCTTGCACACTATAGAAAAAGCGTCAGCCTCTCTGGTGGCCATGACCATGGGAGCACATCTAGGCTGGTGCTTTTTCCTATAGTATTAAAGGGGTTTTCCAAGTTATATATATTGATGACCTATCCTCAGGATAGGTCATCAATATCAGATCGGCGGGGGTCCGACACCCGGCACCGCGCCGATCAGCTGTTTGAAGAGTAGGCGCAAGCCGTACCAGCGCTGCCTCCTCTTCACTGTTTACATGCTGGCTGTAACAGGGGTAGTGGTGAGTAGGTGTAATTATACCTCACCGCCCCATATATTTCTATGGGAAGAATCGCTTCCTGAGGATAGGTCATCAATATATATATAACTCGGAAAACCCCTTTAAAGCACGACCACCACTGATGGATTGTAGGGTGGTATGTAACCATGGAAACGAGCAGTGTATAATGTGAAAGAAAAATGAATCCAGCCAGCCAAGGAGGCAATATGGATAATAACAATATATTAGTAAGAAGCTTGTATTAACTTTCTCTACATGATAAATGCCACTTAATGATGTGAGACAACCCCTTTGACAATGATCTGAAAATCTTTGCTAAACTATTAGCCGCTAGACTCCAATCACTTATGAGCTATCTTCTACAAGAAGACCAGGTGGGATTCATATTCAATAGAGAGGCTAAGAATAATACGATCAAGGTACTTCAAATAGAACAGTATGCTAAACTAAAAGTGATCCCTTTAATTTGCATTACATAGTCCACAAGATGGCAGCTTATGCGGACGATACATTGTTTGTAGTGTCAGACTCACTAAAATCAATCCCAGAACTTCTGTCTGAGTTCGAGGTTTTTAATCAGGTGTCTGACTTCAAAATTAACTTGAATAAATCAGAGATTTTCAATGTCTGTCTTCTAAAAACTTGCCAATAATTTATTCAAATACCTTGGGGTCAATATCTGCCCTGAGATAACAGATATTTATAAGCCTATGTACCTCTTCTGAAAAACATATAAAAAGACTTCCTTGAGTGGGACCCACTATTTCTATCATGGTTTGGTAGGGTAAATATATTTAAAATGTCAATCCTACCTAAAATACTATATTTATTCCAGACACTTCCCATAGAAGTACCTCAAGATTGTTTTAGGCAATATAAAAAGCTAATATTGAAGTTTATCTGTAAAAAAAAACCCATAATAGTATAGCATACTACACCCTGATTACAGCCAAGTAAAAAGGTAGAATTGGAATACCTGATACTGAAAAATATTATAATGCCACAATTGTAACTAGACTGCTTGGGTGGGGAATAACTCCAGCAAGGAAAATCTGGGTAGATGTTGAGGTCAACACTCTGGAAGGTGATCTAATTATGTTATTATGGAAAACCCCTTCTTATCCAGATAGGTTCAAAAGGGTTAAAAATAAAATCACGAGCAGCACATTAAAAAATAGCATACACATAACAAAACCCTGAAGATTATCCTCATAGGCCCTGAGACACCATTATTATGTGTTATCCCCAGCAAATATCAAGTACTGTAAAGGGTTTTGGATTCAAACAAATAGGCCTTGCTCCTCTGAAAGCCTTATTTAAGAATAATTCCCTTCTACCGCTAGAAGAACTAAAAGGTATATATAAAGATGCCTCTATCCCCAAAAAGCAATATGATTATGTTAAATCAAAGAGATTGCTATCTCAGGCTACTTTCATATTAGCAGGGTCCGTACTAACACTAACCCATGTGTGCCGCTGGAAGTCCACTCTGGCCCCATTAACTATAATGGGGGCAGGCGGAAGATGCAAACATGCCGAGAGGCAGCTGGACAATAACTGCAGCATGCAGTAAATATTGACATGTCAACAGCTACTTTTGTAGATAATTAGGTGAAAAAGTTAGACACATCATTCAATGAAATTTATTTGATGTCCAGCATGCACCAATAAGATCAGCTTTATGCTTATTTTTCTTAAATATGGCAAAGATATTAATCCCCAAAAGATGGCTGGAGAAAGAGCCACCAACTTTAAAGAATTGGTACTTGGAAGTATGGAGAATACAAAGCTTACAGAAGACCAGATGGACTGTGGAAAATGACTTGGATAAATATCAAAGAATTTAGAACAGATGAACTGTATTGTAACACTAATAAAATTGTACAATTTCTGTAATATTTATAGTTATTATATACTTCTCTGTTTATCTGTAAAACATTGTCAGACTGACACCCCTCTTCCACCTTATCTTTGTTCCCATTTGTTCCTTTGTTTTGGAATAAATTTTGTTAATCAATACTAGGTTAATATATCTAATGATTATTAATTTAATACTAACCCTATTACTCAGTTTGAGTGATCTAAACTCAAGTGCTGATACTATGATTATTGATTTCCTGTATTCAAGCAATTTATTGATTTTGCTTTGATCACTTTTAAAAATGTCTAAATGAACACAATTTACAAGTAAACGAGACAGTCTAGATACTGGACAGATGAGTAAAGCATGTATTAGACTGGCAGATTTTCTGCCAGATTATCGCTAAAGAGCGTTCGTAGTAATGCTCGTTAGCGATCATCTGGCAGTGTAACATTGCCACCGATTACCCGATGAACAAGCAAACACTCATTCATCAGGCAATTCAAATCTCTTTATAGGTATAAAAATTATTGTTTGCAGATGGTAGATTGTGGTGTCTAATCACATAATGGCATAATGATCGCTCCTCCCTATACTGAGGAGGAGAACGCTGCATGTAATAGCAGCAGTCTGCTCCACTAGCAAGCAGGCGACTGCCGGGAAGGAACACTTCCTTCCCAACAATCGCCAGCAGAATTGGTTGTCTAGTACATCCTTTCCACATATTCCCCAATAGAGCATATTCACACATAGGACAACCTCTTTAAACTGCATCTAAGTTTGTGAGAGAATTAACAATTCTTTTGAATAGGTGTCCTACAACCTTAAATGACTGAAAACAATTTCAGTACTAGATTCATAAAACAGAGTTAAGGATCTCATTCTCGGTGCAAGCAAAGCCTGCTCGTTCCAGGTCCTGCTGTTTCATAGTAATTTGATAAGGGCTTGGCTATATGTTTACTATTTGTTGTAAGCCAAATCTTTAAAGGTTAACGTTATGTTAAAATCAGATACATTCTGTTGCAGATACATTCATATAAATGTGAGGCCTCCAAATACTCTGATCTCTGGAGACATCTTGTTGCATCTGTTGTGCATTAATCTTTGTTGCTGGCCTCATATCCCCTTTGCACCTCTGAACTCTAGGAATGCACTGAGCTGAGCATTTTAGCTAAATCTGGAATTTCCTAGTAAGGCAGATAGAGAGGAGGTAGTGTGAAATCTGGCTGAGGATGGTGAGGAGAGATACATAGCTAATTTAAAGGGAGTCTGTCACCTCATTTTCACCTATATAACAGCAGTGCCCCACAGAAGATTGCATACACATCTCAGACATACCTGTGTGCACTGTGTGTCTGTATTACATGTCAAGAAAAAACACTTTTATTCTCCAGGAAAACAGCTCCCAAGTGCCCAGCTGAAAGTGAAACTAAAAACAGCTTTCTCTCCTGACTCGATTTATAACAGCTATATCTTCTGATATACTGGATATAATGTGATTTTGGTATCATTTTAAAGCTTGGAGTGTCAGCTTTCAAAGAAGGTCAGAACCATTGTTCTATCTGCTACTAATCCCAAGATATGAGCAGCTAAAGCTGCCCTCCCCCCTCCAGTCTGGTTTGCAGCAGCAGCAGAGCCGGGCACTTGGGAGCTGTTTTCCTGCAGAATAAAAGTGCTTTTTCTGAACGAGGAATACAGACACACAGTGCACACAGGTATGTCTGAGATGTGTATGCAATCATCTGTGGGGCAGTGCTGTTAGCTATATAGGTGAAAATGAGGTGACAGACTCCTTTTAGTTAGCTATAAATGAATGTGAATGTTTACAGCAATAGCACAGAGTTTGTAAATTCTTCCTGAGTTTGCTTGGATTTTCACTAGGTTTCTCTGGGTACCCTCCATACATCCAAACTCATACTCCTAGGATACTTGACTTCCTATGAAATCCACACTACAGTGTGTTGAGATGGGATTATGCGCTGCCTCCCTCATGGGTCTGATTTCAATGGTGACAACCCAGGTAACAGTGCTGCAAAATAAGCAATGGTAAATCACATATGCTAAAAATGTTGCTCATTACATGGACCAAATATAATCAAATTGTAAGGAACACATTTTAACAAACTTAGGGGGTCATTTACGATCAGAAATACGCCTATATTAGGCATATTTCTGGTGCAGATTGCGGCACAAAGGTTGTTTGGTCTATTCTACATCACTTTGGCAGATCAACCTCCAGATATAGGGGTTATTAAAAGGGTTATCCGAGTTATATTTATTGATGACCTATCCTCAGGATAGGCCATCAATATCAGATCGGTGGGGGTCCGACACCCGGCACCCCCGCTGATCAGCTGTTTGAAGAGGAGGCGCACGGAGTGCCAGTGCTGCCTCCTCTTCATTGTTTCCCTTTTCGCCGTAACATCAGTAGCGGTGAGCAGGTGTAATTACACCCAAGCCGTTCCATTCATTTCAATGGGGCGGATTGCTCCTATACCCTTGTATAGGAACGAGCCGTCCCATTGAAATGAATGAGACAGTTAAGTGTAATTACACCTGCTCACCGTTACTGATGTTATGGTGAGCAGGTAAACAATGCTGGTCGACGGGGGTGCCGGGTGCCTGAGGATAGGTCATCAATAAATATAACTCGGATAATCCCTTTAAGGAGCGTCTAAAACACCAGTCTTGGTAAATGACCCCCTTAGTTTTGAGATCCATGAGAAAAACTGTCATCTGAAACTTTTACCAGAACAAGTGCTTTTCATTGGCTCTATGGACAGCGTCATACACTTACTGGAGGCACCTACCTCCTTTGTAACTTTTCCAAGAATAATATTTTCCTCGAAATGCTACATTGTCAAATTCCGCACATTGCATCTCTCGAAAATCCTGTGATCCAGATGGGCACTCCTGAAAAATACTTTTGTTTAGTCACCTATTATAGTAATAATTTATTTTCATCAGACACATTCATATAGACAAAGAATGAGAAAATGCATTGGATTTCTGTTTTCTGATAATGTAGAAAGTCAAGATTTTATTCAAAATTTTAAAAAATCATCAAATTGGCATATAGTTTTTTCAACTTTAGAGAAGCCAGGGCTATATGGCGATATGTGTTGCGAGACAAAATGGGTACAACCACAGTGCAACATGTGTTGCACAACATTTATGTCGCAGCAATGTCACACAACATTTCTTGTTATGATAGTCAATATTGTCGCACTGTGACATGCAACATGCTGCAACTGTGACGCGACTTGGATGGATTATTTGCGAATGTCATATCGCAGTTACAGCATTTAGCATGTTGCAATGCAACACCATTGACTATCATTACAAAAAAATGTTGCAAAACTTTTCTATGACAAGAAGTTGCGTGTCAAATGTCGCCATGTAGCCCTAGCCTTATCATTTATCACTTATCCACAGTATACAGTAGGTGATAAATGTGAGATGAATGGATTCCCCACCCATGGTTAGAACGGGGCACTTCTGACTGCCAATCCTCCTCTTATAGACATACATAGGGAGGAGAAATTGTATGGAGCAATGGCTGAGCATATGCATGTCCACTTCTGAGCATATGCTTGATCCCATCAACCTAACATTTATCACCTATATGGATACATATTAAACAGTGGCAAAATGTCTCTAAAAGTTTACAACATGAATCGTGCCACATGCACCATATAATACATTTTCATCATTTCTGCCAATTTCTAAATGTATGCATCCTAAAACACTTTTGACAAATCTGTAGGTTTTTTCTAACCAAGATTTTGGTGTAAAAATCTATTGTGACCAGTTGTTGAACCCCCAATGGACACAGAGAGACCAGCTGCTGTGGGGCCTGTGGAGGAAAGGGGCCCGTGGTGCAAGAAAGACCTGCCCCACCTGTGAGATGTCAGGATGTGAGGGACAGGAGCTTCTGTGCTGTGCCTGGAGGAGAGGTTAGTGGTGTCCTAGGATTGTCCATAACATCTTAGAAATACTGGGAGTTTTACTTATGTCCTACTGTATGTAATGTTCACTAATGCCCTATAATAAAAGTCTGGATATGCTGAGACTTGTAGTTCTTTCCTCTTATAATTAGAGATGAGCGAGTAGTGTTCGATCGAGCCGGTATTCGATCGAATACTACGCTATTCGGCATACTCGATTTCAATCGAGTATAACGGCGATAGCGCACTTAGAATTCGTTTCCCCTCCCACCTTCCCTGGCGCTCTTTTTCCACCAATCACCATGCAGGGGGGGTATGACAGGCCCGCGGAGCACGCTGGCAGCGCAAAAACGGCGTCTACATGGATTGGCTGGAAAAACCACGTGACCTCGAATATTAAAAACTCAGCTCTTCCTGCTCGTTCGCATATGCTGCGTGAACTTAGTCAGGGACAGAGGCTGGAGAAGGGAGAGATAGGTTTTAGCTGTTGGACAGGCAGGAGCGTGATTAAAAGCCCTTATCAGGGCTACTATAGTGCAGTACAGTGATAGCTTTACTACCATATACACTCTGCAGAGAATGGCTGCTGTATTCAGGGATAGCTGCTGGAGTAGGGACAGAGAGAGGCATTAGTGGTGTATTAGGTGCTCTGCTACATACCAAACTATATTTGGCACTACTGTTCTGCGTTCTTTTTGGCCGCAAAACCCTGTTATATACCTAGTGTGTATATGCACCATCTGATCTTCTCGCAGTATACGGCTGTGTACTTTTTTTTTTTTTAAATACAGTTTATTTGGCTCTAGTGTTCTGGGTTCTGTGTGCCTGCAATACCCTTTTTGTATACCAGGTGTAAATACCCACCGTCTGACCTGTTAGTACACGGCTGTGTACCTAGAAATAAAAAAAAAAAGGCCTTTTCTTTGTCAACTGTACTGAGCGTTCTGCGTGCTTGCAAAATTATTTTATATACGTGGTGTTAATACACACCGTCTGACCTGTTAGTACACGGCTGTGTACCTAGAAATATTTAAAAAAAAAGGCCTTTTCTTTGTCTACTGTACTGAGCGTTCTGCATGCTTGCAAAATTATTTTATATACGTGGTGTTAATACACACCGTCTGACCTGTTAGTACACGGCTGTGTACCTAGAAATATAAAAAAAAAAGGCCTTTTCTTTGTCTACTATACTGAGCGTTCTGCGTGCTTGCAAAATTATTTTATATACGTGGTGTTAATACACACCGTCTGACCTGTTAGTACACGGCTGTGTACCTAGAAATATAAAAAAAAAGGCCTTTTCTTTGTCTACTGTACTGAGCGTTCTGCGTGCTTGCAAAATTATTTTATATACGTGGTGTTAATACCCACCGTCTGACCTGTTAGTACACGGCTGTGTACCTAGAAATATAAAAAAAAAAAAGGCCTTTTCTTTGTCTACTATACTGAGCGTTCTGCGTGCTTGCAAAAGTATTTTATATACGTGGTGTTAATACACACCGTCTGACCTGTTAGTACACGGCTGTGTACCTAGAAATATTAAAAAACTAGGCCTTTTCTTTGGCACCTGTACTGTGCGTTCTGCGTGCTTGCAAAAGTATTTTATATACGTGGTGTTAATACCCACCGTCTGACCTGTTAGTACACGGCTGTGTACCTAGAAATATTTAAAAAAAAAGGCCTTTTCTTTGTCTACTGTACTGAGCGTTCTGCGTGCTTGCAAAAGGATTTTATATACGTGGTGTTAATACACACCGTCTGACCTGTTAGTACACGGCTGTGTACCTAGAAATATTAAAAAACTAGGCCTTTTCTTTGGCACCTGTACTGTGCGTTCTGCGTGCTTGCAAAAGTATTTTATATACGTGGTGTTAATACACACCGTCTGACCTGTTAGTACACGGCTGTGTACCTAGAAATATAACAAAAAAGGC
Source organism: Rhinella marina (assembly GCA_900303285.1). Lineage (NCBI taxonomy): Eukaryota > Metazoa > Chordata > Amphibia > Anura > Bufonidae > Rhinella > Rhinella marina. The sequence goes on from ONZH01015341.1 coordinate 64,077, forward strand.
CTTTTCTTTGTCTACTGTACTGAGCGTTCTGCGTGCTTGCAAAATTATTTTATATACGTGGTGTTAATACACACCGTCTGACCTGTTAGTACATGGCTGTGTACCTACAAATATATAAAAAAAAAGGCCTTTTCTTTGTCTACTGTACTGTGCGTTCTGCGTGCTTGCAAAAGTATTTTATATACGTGGTGTTAATACCCACCGTCTGACCTGTTAGTACACGGCTATGTACCTAGAAATATTAAAAAAAAGGCCTTTTCTTTGTCTACTATACTGAGCGTTCTGCGTGCTTGCAAAATTATTTTATATACGTGGTGTTAATACACACCGTCTGACCTGTTAGTACATGGCGGTGTACCTAGAAATATATTAAAAAAAAGGCCTTTTCTTTGTCTACTGTACTGTGCGTTCTGCGTGCTTGCAAAAGTATTTTATATACGTGGTGTTAATACCCACCGTCTGACCTGTTAGTACACGGCTGTGTACCTAGAAATATAAAAAAAAAGGCCTTTTCTTTGTCTACTGTACTGAGCGTTCTGCGTGCTTGCAAAATTATTTTATATACGTGGTGTTAATACACACCGTCTGACCTGTTAGTACATGGCTGTGTACCTAGAAATATATAAAAAAAAGGCCTTTTCTTTGTCTACTGTACTGTGCGTTCTGCGTGCTTGCAAAAGTATTTTATATACGTGGTGTTAATACCCACCGTCTGACCTGTTAGTACACGGCTGTGTACCTAGAAATATAAAAAAAAGGCCTTTTCTTTGTCTACTATACTGATCGTTCTGCGTGCTTGCAAAATTATTTTATATACGTGGTGTTAATACACACCGTCTGACCTGTTAGTACACGGCTGTGTACCTAGAAATATAAAAAAAAAAGGCCTTTTCTTTGTCTACTGTACTGTGCGTTCTGCGTGCTTGCAAAAGTATTTTATATACGTGGTGTTAATACCCACCGTCTGACCTGTTAGTACACGGCTGTGTACCTAGAAATATAAAAAAAAGGCCTTTCCTTTGTCTACTATACTGAGCGTTCTGCGTGCTTGCAAAATTATTTTATATACGTGGTGTTAATACACACCGTCTGACCTGTTAGTACATGGCTGTGTACCTAGAAATATATAAAAAAAAAGGCCTTTTCTTTGTCTACTGTACTGTGCGTTCTGCGTGCTTGCAAAAGTATTTTATATACGTGGTGTTAATACCCACCGTCTGACCTGTTAGTACACGGCTGTGTACCTAGAAATATAAAAAAAAGGCCTTTTCTTTGTCTACTATACTGAGCGTTCTGCGTGCTTGCAAAATTATTTTATATACGTGGTGTTAATACACACCGTCTGACCTGTTAGTACATGGCTGTGTACCTAGAAATATATTAAAAAAAAGGCCTTTTCTTTGTCTACTGTACTGTGCGTTCTGCGTGCTTGCAAAAGTATTTTATATACGTGGTGTTAATACCCACCGTCTGACCTGTTAGTACACGGCTGTGTACCTAGAAATATAACAAAAAAAGGCCTTTTCTTTGTCTACTGTACTGAGCGTTCTGCGTGCTTGCAAAATTATTTTATATACGTGGTGTTAATACACACCGTCTGACCTGTTAGTACATGGCTGTGTACCTAGAAATATATAAAAAAAAGGCCTTTTCTTTGTCTACTGTACTGTGCGTTCTGCGTGCTTGCAAAAGTATTTTATATACGTGGTGTTAATACCCACCGTCTGACCTGTTAGTACACGGCTGTGTACCTAGAAATATAAAAAAAAGGCCTTTTCTTTGTCTACTATACTGAGCGTTCTGCGTGCTTGCAAAATTATTTTATATACGTGGTGTTAATACACACCGTCTGACCTGTTAGTACACGGCTGTGTACCTAGAAATATATAAAAAAAAAGGCCTTTTCTTTGTCTACTGTACTGTGCGTTCTGCGTGCTTGCAAAAGTATTTTATATACGTGGTGTTAATACCCACCGTCTGACCTGTTAGTACACGGCTGTGTACCTAGAAATATAAAAAAAAAGGCCTTTCCTTTGTCTACTATAACTGAGCGTTCTGCGTGCTTGCAAAATTATTTATATACGTGGTGTTAATACACACCGTCTGACCTGTTAGTACATGGCTGTGTACCTAGAAATATATTAAAAAAAGGCCTTTTCTTTGTCTACTGTACTGTGCGTTCTGCGTGCTTGCAAAAGTATTTTATATACGTGGTGTTAATACCCACCGTCTGACCTGTTAGTACACGGCTGTGTACCTAGAAATATAAAAAAAAAGGCCTTTTCTTTGTCTACTGTACTGAGCGTTCTGCGTGCTTGCAAAATTATTTTATATACGTGGTGTTAATACACACCGTCTGACCTGTTAGTACATGGCTGTGTACCTAGAAATATATAAAAAAAAGGCCTTTTCTTTGTCTACTGTACTGTGCGTTCTGCGTGCTTGCAAAAGTATTTTATATACGTGGTGTTAATACCCACCGTCTGACCTGTTAGTACACGGCTGTGTACCTAGAAATATAAAAAAAAGGCCTTTTCTTTGTCTACTATACTGAGCGTTCTGCGTGCTTGCAAAATTATTTTATATACGTGGTGTTAATACACACCGTCTGACCTGTTAGTACATGGCTGTGTACCTAGAAATATATAAAAAAAAAAGGCCTTTTCTTTGTCTACTGTACTGAGCGTTCTGCGTGCTTGCAAAAGTATTTTATATACGTGGTGTTAATACCCACCGTCTGACCTGTTAGTACACGGCTGTGTACCTAGAAATATTAAAAAAAAGGCCTTTTCTTTGTCTACTATACTGAGCGTTCTGCGTGCTTGCAAAATTATTTTATATACGTGGTGTTAATACACACCGTCTGACCTGTTAGTACATGGCTGTGTACCTAGAAATATATAAAAAAAAGGCCTTTTCTTTGTCTACTGTACTGTGCGTTCTGCGTGCTTGCAAAAGTATTTTATATACGTGGTGTTAATACCCACCGTCTGACCTGTTAGTACACGGCTGTGTACCTAGAAATATTAACAAAAAAAGGCCTTTTCTTTGTCTACTGTACTGAGCGTTCTGCGTGCTTGCAAAAGTATTTTATATACGTGGTGTTAATACACACCGTCTGACCTGTTAGTACATGGCTGTGTACCTAGAAATATATTAAAAAAAAGGCCTTTTCTTTGTCTACTGTACTGAGCGTTCTGCGTGCTTGCAAAAGTATTTTATATACGTGGTGTTAATACCCACCGTCTGACCTGTTAGTACACGGCTGTGTACCTAGAAATATTAAAAAAAAAGGCCTTTTCTTTGTCTACTATACTGAGCGTTCTGCGTGCTTGCAAAAGTATTTTATATACGTGGTGTTAATACACACCGTCTGACCTGTTAGTACACGGCTGTGTACCTAGAAATATAAAAAAAAAGGCCTTTTCTTTGTCCACTGTACTGTGCGTTCTGCGTGCTTGCAAAAGTATTTTATATACGTGGTGTTAATACACACCGTCTGACCTGTTAGTACACGGCTGTGTACCTAGAAATATTAAAAAAAAGGCCTTTTCTTTGTCTACTGTACTGAGCGTTCTGCGTGCTTGCAAAAGTATTTTATATACGTGGTGTTAATACACACCGTCTGACCTGTTAGTACACGGCTGTGTACCTAGAAATATAAAAAAAAAGGCCTTTTCTTTGTCTACTGTACTGAGCGTTCTGCGTGCTTGCAAAAGTATTTTATATACGTGGTGTTAATACACACCGTCTGACCTGTTAGTACACGGCTGTGTACCTAGAAATATTAAAAAAACTAGGCCTTTTCTTTGGCACCTGTACTGTGCGTTCTGCGTGCTTGCAAAAGTATTTTATATACGTGGTGTTAATACACACCGTCTGACCTGTTAGTACACGGCTGTGTACCTAGAAATATAAAAAAAAAGGCCTTTTCTTTGTCTACTGTACTGAGCGTTCTGCGTGCTTGCAAAATTATTTTATATACGTGGTGTTAATACACACCGTCTGACCTGTTAGTACATGGCTGTGTACCTAGAAATATAAAAAAAAAGGCCTTTTCTTTGTCTACTATACTGAGCGTTCTGTGTGCTTGCAAAATTATTTTATATACGTGGTGTTAATACACACCGTCTGACCTGTTAGTACACGGCTGTGTACCTAGAAATATAAAAAAAAAGGCCTTTTTCTTTGTCTACTGTACTGTGCGTTCTGCGTGCTTGCAAAGTATTTATATACGTGGTGTTAATACACACCGTCTGACCTGTTAGTACACGGCTGTGTACCTAGAAATATTAAAAAAAAGGCCTTTTCTTTGTCTACTGTACTGAGCGTTCTGCGTGCTTGCAAAATTATTTTATATACGTGGTGTTAATACACACCGTCTGACCTGTTAGTACATGGCTGTGTACCTAGAAATATTAAAAAAAAGGCCTTTTCTTTGTCTACTATACTGAGCGTTCTGCGTGCTTGCAAAATTATTTTATATACGTGGTGTTAATACACACCGTCTGACCTGTTAGTACACGGCTGTGTACCTAGAAATATAAAAAAAAAGGCCTTTTCTTTGTCTACTGTACTGTGCGTTCTGCGTGCTTGCAAAAGTATTTTATATACGTGGTGTTAATACACACCGTCTGACCTGTTAGTACACGGCTGTGTACCTAGAAATATTAAAAAACTGGGCCTTTTCTTTGGCACCTGTACTGTGCGTTCTGCGTGCTTGCAAAAGTATTTTATATACGTGGTGTTAATACACACCGTCTGACCTGTTAGTACACGGCTGTGTACCTAGAAATATTTTAAAAAAAGGCCTTTTCTTTGTCTACTGTACTGAGCGTTCTGCGTGCTTGCAAAATTATTTTATATACGTGGTGTTAATACACACCGTCTGACCTGTTAGTACACGGCTGTGTACCTAGAAATATAAAAAAAAAGGCCTTTTCTTTGTCTACTGTACTGTGCGTTCTGCGTGCTTTGCAAAAGTATTTTATATACGTGGTGTTAATACACACCGTCTGACCTGTTAGTACACGGCTGTGTACCTAGAAATATTAAAAAACTAGGCCTTTTCTTTGGCACTGTACTGTGCGTTCTGCGTGCTTGCAAAATTATTTTATATACGTGGTGTTAATACACACCGTCTGACCTGTTAGTACACGGCTGTGTACCTAGAAATATTAAAAAAAAAGGCCTTTTCTTTGTCTACTGTACTGAGCGTTCTGCGTGCTTGCAAAATTATTTTATATACGTGGTGTTAATACACACCGTCTGACCTGTTAGTACATGGCTGTGTACCTAGAAATATAAAAAAAAAGGCCTTTTCTTTGGCACCTGTACTGTGCGTTCTGCGTGCTTGCAAAATTATTTTATATACGTGGTGTTAATACACACCGTCTGACCTGTTAGTA
>ONZH01015342.1:0-26334 GCA_900303285.1 Rhinella marina
TGGCAGTTTTTCGTTAAGTCACCGGGTGAGGTCAACCTAGCTATTTGTAGACTCTGTGGGCAGAAGGTGACACGTGGCCAGGGTATCAATGGTGGCACCACAGCCCTGCGTCAACATATGCAGCGTCACCATAAAGTGGCCTGGGAGAACCGTGGCTTCAGTGTGGTGGTCCAGCCTGCAGCAGCAGCCGCAGCATCAACCAGTGGCGCCCAACAGATTTCAGGCAGTCAAGGCTCCACCACCTCAGCTGAAGGGAGCTGTCTGTCCTTCCCATCATCTGATGCTGCTGCTCCTCCTCCTACTCCTCGTCAGTCATTTTGTCACCAATCGATCAGCGAAACCATTGCCAAGAGACAGCAGTATGCGTGTACACATCCAACGGCACAGAAGCTGAACGTGCTCCTGGCCAAGATGCTGGTGCTGCAGTCCCTCCCTTTCCAAGTGGTGGACTCTGAACCTTTCAGAGAACTGATGGCTTGTGCAGAGCCGAGGTGGAGAGTTCCAAGCCATCATTTCTTTGCGAAACAGGCAGTACCAGCCCTGTACAAATATGTAGAACAGAAGGTGGGCCAGTCCTTGAGCCGGTCGGTGTCTGCCAAAGTTCATGGCAGCACCGACGTGTGGAGCTCTAATTACGGTCAGGGACAGTTTATGCCCTTTATGGCCCACTGGGTAAATGTGGTTCCTGCACAGCCACACCAGCAACTTGGCCAGGCCATGCCACTTCCGTCTCCACGTTCTGAAGCCATCGCTCCTGCGACAATGTCTGCCTCCTCACCCTCCACCGTGTCCTCAGCCTCCACTGCAGGGACAATTCACAGTGCCCCACAAGCATACCACATGTGCAGGGCACGGCGGTGTCATGCGGTTCTACACCTCGTTTGCCTTGGCGAACGGAGTCACACATGGGAGGAACGGCTCCGTGTCATTCATCAAGAAATCCAATCCTGGCTTTTCCCGTGACAACTCAAAATCGGAACAATGGTGACCGACAACGGGAAGAACGCTGCGTGTCAAGGAGGGCTGTGCCATGCACATGCATGGCGCACGTGTTCAATCTGGTTGTCAAGCGGTTCCTAAAATCTTCTACCCATCTGCAAGACATCCTAAAAATGTCCAGGAAACTTTGCATGCACTTCAGCCACTCCTACACCGCCAAGCACACCCTCCTGGAGCTACAGCGGCAGAACGGCGGCCCCAACGTAGGCTGATATGTGACGTTTCTACCTGTTGGAATAGGAAGAGGTACGCCCCTGTATAACTTCGATGTCAGCCAGTGGCTGCTCATGCGTGACCTGCCGTTTGATCGTGCCCTTTAAGGAGGCCACTTTATTTGTCAGTCGCCAGGACTACGGGATGAACAACATCATTCCACTCATTCATATCCTGGAATAGATGCTGTTAAATCTGGCTGGTCAGGGGACAGGAGATGTTGCTATTTGTTCATTGGGCCTGTCTGTGACTGCAAAATTCTACTGACTGACATTTGCTATCTCTTCATTGGGCCTGTCTGTGACTGCAAAATTCTACTGACTGACATTTGCTATCTTTTCATTGAGCCTGTCTGTGACTGCGAAATTCTACTGACTGACTTTTGATACTTGTTCATTGGGCCTGTCTGTGACTGCGAAATTCTACTGACTGACATTAGCAATATTTTCATTGGGCCTGTCTGTGACTGCGAACTTCTACTGACTGACATTTGCTATTTATTCATTGGGCCTGTCTGTGACTGCGAAATTCTACTGACTGACATTTGCTATCTTTTCATTGGTCCTGTCTGTGACTGCGAAATTCTACTGACTGACATTAGCAATCTTATCATTGGGCCTGTCTGTGACTGCGAAATTCTACTGACTCACATTTTCAATCTTGTCGGGCCACTCTGTGGTTGCTGCCACTTCCACACTCTGTCGTTGTGCCACTGTGTGACCTCGTAATTCTGCTACAACTAATGCCACTTCCACACTCTGTCGTTGTGCCACTGTGTGGCCTCATAATGCTACAGCTACTGCCACTGTCTCCTCTACACTGTCGTCGTGCCACTCTGTCAGTCCTTCTACAGTCACAGGCAGGTCAAACTTGACAACGATTGACACTTGGCCTACATCAATTCCTCCGGCACAGACATTAATGGTCATGAGAACTTTTCCCTACCCATCCCTGTCGTCATGCCACTTTGGCCTCGTAATTCTGCTACTACTGCCGCCACTTTGACACTCTGTCATTGTGCCACTGTGTGCCCTTGTAATTCTGCTACTACTGTTGTTGCCATTTGTCCACTCTGTCATTGTGCCATTCTGGGACCTCATAATTCTGCTACTATGGCTGCTGCCACTTGTCCACTCTGTCATTGTGCTACCGTATGACCACATAATTCTGCTACTACGGCTGCTGCCACTTCCACACTCTGTCGTTGTGCCACTCTGTGGCCTCATAATTCTACTGCTACTGCCACTTCCACACTCTGTCATTGTGCCACTATGTGGCCTCATAATGCTACAGCTACTGCCACTGCCTCCTATATACTTTCGTCGTGCCACTCTGTGGTCTCCTGATGCTACAGCTGCTGCCACTGCCTCCTCTACACTGTCGTCATACCACTTTGTGGTCTCCTGATGCTACAGCTGCTGTCAGTGCCTCATGTACACTGTCGTCGTACCACTCTGTGATCTACTGATGCTACAGCTGCTGTCACTGCCACCTCTACACTATCGTCGTGCCACTCTGTGGTCTCCTGATGCTACAGCTGCTGTCACTTCCTCCTCTACACTGTTGTCGTAGCACTCTGTGTTCTCATGATGCTACAGCTGCTGTCATTGCCTCCTCTACACTGTCGTCGTACCACTCTGTGATCTCCTGATGCAACAGCTGCTGTCACTGCCACTTCTACACTATCGTCGTGCCACTCTGAGGTCTCCTGATGCTGCTGTCACGGCTCTGCTAGTTTAAGCATGTAATAGAACAGGTTCTGTAAGAGATCTATGTGGAATCAGTAAATTGGTGTAAAAGGAGTGCGCTCTTTGGCGCTCTAGTAAGATCTTGAACCTCTGCATGGTTCTTTATAGCTGGCGCTAACATTGACTTGTAAGGCTGAGTTCAGACTTTAGTTATTTGGTAAGTTGCGTCCCCATAACTGCCAAAATACGTAAAGTGTGCAGCGATTCTAATATCAGATCGGCAGGGGTCAATATCAGATCGGCAGGGGTCCGACACCCGGAACCCCTGCCGATCAGCTGTTTGAAGAGGAGGCGAGCGCCGTATCAGCGCTGCCTCCTCTTCACTGTTTACATGCTGGCCGTAACGGGGGTAGTGGTGAGTAGGTGTAATTACACCTCACCGCCCCATTCATTTCTATGGAAAGTATCGCTTCCATAGACTTGTATGGAAGCAATTCTTCCCATAGAAATGAATGGGGTGCTTAGGTGTAATTACACCTACTCACCACTACGCCCGTTACGGGCAGCATGTAAACAGTGACGAGGAGGCAGCGCTGATACGGCGCGCGCCTCCTCTTCAAACAGCTGATCCTGAGGATAGGTCATCAATATATATAACTCGGAAAACCCCTTTAACTCAGCTGAAATACTTTAGTAGTTGCTGGAGTATGCTGAGCCATATACTGTATAGGGCTGGGTTGTCTTGGGAGCGTAAATGTTGTACAGTGAGGGACAAACGAACCATGACCCATGGTGGGTGCAGGACGGTTTTGGTGATGAACAATGTGTTTTCTTCTTTTTTGTTTTGATAGTTGTTGGAGGAGGGAGGGACAAGAGGTTGTTTTAAGATGTCTACCTGTATAAAGAAATCTGCAAGTGAAGGTTTGTTATTATACAGGTTATGTGGGAAGGGGGGAGAGATGGAAGCACTAGGAGTGGAGGGTTGCTGGGATTTTATTAATTTAATGTATTTTCAGTAGCATAGGATAAGAATGAGGATTCTCTTATTGTGGGATTAACCCCTTCAAGCGACAGCCAGTTTGGACCAAATGCCGGAGCCCCATTTTTCAAATCTGACATGTCTCACTTTATGTGGTAATAACTTTGGAACGCTTTTACTTATCCAGGCCATTCTGAGACTGTTTTCTCGTCACATACTGTACTTCATGACAGTGGTAAATTTGAGTCAAAATATTTCATTCTTATTTATAAAAAAATACCAAATTTACCAAAAAATTAGAAAAATTTGCAAATTTCCAAATGTCAATTTCTCTACTTTTAAAATACATAGTAATACCTCCAAAAATAGTTATTACTTTACATTCCCTATGTGTCTACTTCAGGTTTGGATCATTTTGAAAATTACATTTTATTTTTTTGGGACGTTAGAAGGCTTAGAAATTTAGAAGCAAATCTTGAAATTTTTCACAAAATTTCCAAAACCCACTTTTTAAGGACCAGTTCAGGTCTGAAGTCACTTTGTGAGGCTTCCATCATAGAAACCACCCAAAAATGACCCCATTTTAGAAACTACACCCCTCAAGGTATTCAAAACTGATTTTACAAACGTTATTAACCCTTTAGGTGTTCCACAAGAATTAAAGGAAAATGTAGCCAAAATTTCAGAATTTCACTTTTTTGGCAGATTTTCCATTTAAATCATTTTATTCCGAGAATAAAGCAAGGGTTAACTGCCAAACAAAACTCAATAATTATTACCCTGATTCTGTAGTTTACAGAAATGCCCCATTTGTGATCATAAACTGCTATACAGGCACACGACAGGGCGCAGAAGGAAAGGAATGCCAGGGCAGATTTAAGTGGAAAAATTTTAAGTTGCCATGTCACATTTGATGCACCCCTAGAGTAGGAAACCGCAAAAAAACTGACCCCATTTTGGAAACTACGGGATAAGTTGGCAGTTTTGTTAGTACTATTTTAGGGTACATACGATTTTTGGTAGCTTTATATTACACTTTTTGTGAGGCAAGGTAAACAAAAATTAGCAGTTTTGGCATTGTTTTTATTTTTTGTTATTTACAACATTCATCTGACAGGTTAGACCGTGTGATATTTTTATAGAGCAGGTCGTTACGGACGCGGCAATATCTAATATGTATACTTTTTTTTATTTATTTAACCACTTCAGCTCTGAGCCATTTCCCCCCTTCCTGACCAGGCCTAATTTTTCAAATCTGACATGTGTCACTTCATGTGGTAATAACTTTGGAACGCTTTTACTTAGCCAAGCGATTCTGAGATTGTTTTCTCGTGACACATTGTACTTCAAGTTAATGGTAAACTTGAGTCGATAAGTTTTAATTTTATTTATAAAAAAATCCAAAAGTTACCGAAAATTTGAAAAAATCCACTGTTTTCTAAATTTCAATCTCTCTGCTTTTAAGACAGATAGTGATGCCCCATAAAATACTTTTTAATTTACATTCCCCATATGTCAACTTTATGTTGGCATCATTTTGGTAGTGTCATTTTGTTTTTTTAGGACAGTAGAAGGTTTAGAATTTTAGACGCAATTTTTGCTAATTTGCAAAATCAACTTTTTTAAGGACCAGTTCAGTTCTGAAGTCAGTTTGTGAGGCTTACATAATAAAAACCACCCATAAATGACCCTATTTTAGAAACTACACCCCTCAAACTATTCAAAACTGATTTTAGAAATGTTGTTAACCCTTTAAGTATTCCACAGGAATTAAAGCAAAATAGATGTGAAATTTCAAAATTTCACTTTTTTTGCAGATTTTCCATTTTAATAATTTTTTCCTGTAACACATCAAGGGTTAACAACAAAACAAAACTCAATATTTATTACCCCGATTCTGCAGTTTGCATAAACACCCCACATGTGGTCGTAAACTGTTATTTGGGGATACGCCAGGGCTCAGAAGGGGAGGAGCAGCATCTGCATTTTCTAACATGGAATTTTTTGTCATGGTTTGTAAGAGTGATAACTTTTTAATTTTTTTGTGGACTGAGCTGCGTGAGGTCTTATTTTTTGCGGGACAAGCTGTGCTTTTTATTGGCACCATTTTGGGGTACATATGGCTTTCTGATCACTTTTTAATCTAATTTTGGGAGGTTAACTAAAAAAAAAAAGCAGTTTAGGGGCATTTTTCTATATTTTTTTTACACAGTTCACTTGATGGGGTAGATCATGTGATATTTTTGTAGAGCCAGTTGTTACGGACGCAACGATACCAAATATGTCTATTTTTATTTATTTTTTTACGTTTTACACAATAAGAGCATTTTTAGAAGAAAAATCATGTTTTTGTGTTGCAGTTTTTTAAGAGCCATTTTTTTTTCATTTTTCGGGCTATAATCTTGTGTGGGGGCTCATTTTTTGCGGGAGGAGGTGACGTTTTTATTGCTACCATTTTGGGATGCATACGACTTTTTGATTGTTTAATATTATGTTTTTTGGTAGGTGATGCGACAAAAAAAGCTGTTTTGGCTTAATTTTTATTAGATTTTTTTACGCAGTTCACTTTATGGGGTAGATCATGTGATATTTTTATAGAGACGGTCGTTTCGGACGCGGTGATACCAAATATGTGTATCTTATTTATTTATTTTTATTTGTAACTTTTTTAATGAAATATTTTGGGGGGAAATTATTTTTTTTATATATATGTGATTTTTTTTTTATTTTTATGATACTATTTCTTTTTTATTTATTTTTTTACACTTTGTGTCCCCCATAAGGTCATACAAGACCTCAGGGGGACATTTAACTTCACTTATTTTATTATTTTTTTTTTTTACACTTGATTTCTCCTGTAACTGGGGCTGACATAGTGGCCCCAGTTACAGGGGAAATACATCCCCAGAGAGGCTGTACAGCATAATACTATGCTGTACAGCCTCAGTGCAGGGCTGATCGGGTCTATGAGAGACCCGGCAGCTCCTGCACTCTCCCGGCCCCGGCGATCACGTGACCGCCGGGCCGGAACAGGAAGCGCAATAGCGCTTCCTGATATGTATACACAGCGCTCGTTGAGCGCTGTGTATACAGCGATCTAGAAGGCAGGGACCCCTGGGAACGGTCCCTGCCTTCTCTTTGGGGTACCCTGCTGTCACTGACAGCAGGTACCCCACTGTGCAGCTGCACGATTAGCGTGCAGCTGCTATCTCTGAATCGCCGTTTATAAACGGCGATTCAGAGATAGATAACCACTTCCCGGACGTTTATAGTCAACGGGCGGACGGGAAGTGGTTAAGTTTTACACAATATTTTTGAAGCACAAAAAAAAATCATGTTTTAATGTCTCCATAGTCAGAGAGCTGTAGTTTTTTTTATTTTTTGGACAATTGTCTCAGGTAGGGGCTCATTTTTTGCGGTATGAGATGACGGTTAGATTGGTACTATTTTTGGGGGCATACGCTTTTTTGATCGCTTGGTATTACATTTTTTGTGATGAAATGTGACAAAAAATGGCTTTTTTTAGACAGTTTTTATTTTTTATTTTTTACAGTGTTCACCTGAGGGGAGAGATCATGTGATATTTTTGTAGAGCAGGTTGTTCCGGATGTGGTGATACCTAACATGTATACTTATTTTTATTTATTTAAGTTTTACACAATAATATCATTTTTGAAACAAAAAAAATAATGTTTTAGTGTCTCCATAGTCAGAGAGCTGTAGTTTTTTTTATTTTTTGGACGATTGTCTCAGGTAGGGGCTCATTTTTTGTGGGACGAGATGACAGTTTGATTGGTACTATTTTTGGGGGCATACGCTTTTTTGATCGCTTGGTATTACATTTTTTTGTGATGAAATATGACAAAAAATGGCTTTTTTTAGACAGTTTTTATTTTTTATTTTTTACGGTGTTCACCTGAGGGGAGAGATGATGTGATATTTTTGTAGAGCAGGTTGTTACAGACGTGGCGATACCTAACATGTATACTTATTTATTTAAGTTTTACACAATAATATCATTTTTAAAACAAAAAAATCATGGTTTAGTATCTCCATAGTCAGAGAGCTGTAGTTTTTTTATTTTTTTGGCGATTGTCTCAGGTAGGGGCTCATTTTTTGCAGGATGAGATGACGGTTTGATTGGTACCATTTTGGGGTAAATACACCTTTTTGATTGCCTGCTATTACACTTTTTGTGTGGCAAGGTGACAGAAAATGGCTGTTTTGGTATAGCTTTTTTTTTAAAAAAATTTTTTGCGTCCACCTGGCGGGGTGGACCATGTGATGCTTTTATATAGCCGGTCAATACGGACACGGCGATACCTAATATGTGTACTTTTTCATTTTTTTTTTTACTTTTTTTTACTTTATTTGGGGAAAAAGGGTGCTTTTTTAAACTTTATTTTTTTTAACTTTTTTACACTTTTTTTACTTTCTTTTTACACTTTTTTTTTTACTTTTTACATTTTTTATTTATTTTTCAAGACCTATTTGGATCTTGAAGATCCAGTGGGCTTGATGGCTATACAGTGCATTGCAATAGTCATCTATTGCACTGTTTCAGTGTTACACTAAGGGTCCATTCACACGTCCGCAGAATGTGTCCGCATCCGTTCCGCAATATTGCGGAACGGGTGCGGACGCATTCATTTTCAATGGGCCGCAAAAGATGCGGACGGCACACATTGTGCCGTCCGCATCCGCACTTCCGTTCCGCGGCCCCGCAAAAATATAGAACATGTCCTATTCTTGTCCGGAGCCACGGACAAGAAAAGGCATCTCTATAATAGAGCCGGCCATGTTCGGTCCGCAAATGCGGAACGCACATTGCCGGTGTCCGTGTTTTGCGGATCCGCAATTTGCGGACCGCAAAGCACACACGGACGTGTGAATGGACCCTAAGGCTGATAAGACCCTGCGGGTCTAATCAGCCTTAGGTACATGGCACCCAGGATGCTTTGGTAAATCGTCCAGTTGCCATGGTAACCATCGGGCCTCTGGCATTGCAGCAACGGCGGCCCGATGGAAGAGAGAGGGAGCTCCCTCTCTCTTAACCCCATGGATGCTGCGGGCGGCTACTGACTGCAGCATCTATGGGGTTAAAGAGCTGAAATCGGTGCCAGCACCAATTTCAGCTGTAGCAGCAGACTGTGAGCTGTAATTACAGCTCACACTCTCTGCTGATGGCAGCGGCTCTGATCCTGAGCCGCTGCCATCACTGGAAACAGCGCAGCAGGAGGGGGAACAAGGAGGCAACTGGGGGGCACAACAAGGGGGGGGGGGGCTGTGTGGGGGCACTACAAGGAGACATCTTACCTGGTTTCAGGCTACGATCTCCAGAGTGGAGATCGCAGCCTGAAACCGGCATTTTAGCACTGAAGCGCTCTGATTGGTTAGTCTGCAGAGATCAGATTGTTCCCTTGCCGGCTTCCCGAAGTCTCTGCTCTCCGGGAGAGCGGAGACTCCGGGGATGTGACACTTTATAGTGTCACAGTCCCGGTAAGCAGTTTGGATGTAACTGCACGTCCAAATGCCGCAACTTACTTGCACTTTGGACGTACAGTTACGTCCAAATGCGCCAAGGTCTTGAATTAAATTAACTAACTTTAATCTTGCTTTTGTATGTTTGGCAGAGACACACTTCCCATCTGAAACAAATATCTAATATATAAAGCTGAGTGTATGTGTGTGTGTGTGTATGTTTGCTAAAATAATCCGCACCGCTGCAGCTACAATCACAAAATTTGGCACACATGTACATCAGGTGTCCGGGAAGGTTTTAGAACAGTTTTCATCTCTCCAGGACGTACCGTTCCTGAGATATTTCCAAAAAATGCATTAGCCAATAGTAGCCTGGTCACATGACCCTTATCAGCCAATAGAAGCTCACAGGCAGTCTCCACACACCAGGTTTCTATGACATCCTAACCAGTTCACTGCTGTAGGTCTGCATTAAAAAGGCAGAGCACTGTGGAAGACAATGGTAAAGGGGTATTCCAGTTACTATAACTATAACTTACGTTTTAGACTAACTCATCATCAATCATTACCTCATATAATGTAAATTTCACATATTTACCGTTCAGTAGTAATAAAAGATGTATTCTTCCACTGCTACCCACCTTCCTCCTAAATTACTATGGCATCGACCTGTAATTCAGATGCCACTAAGTCACACCCCTGACTCAGTCAGACCACGCCTCTTCCATCCATTTGACCGGGATTAAAAATATAGGTAAAAATCACCTTCTTTCAGCTGCAGGGGTGGGGGGAGGGTGACTTTCTCCCTGCAGCTCATGCTCAGACTGCACAGTGCTGCTGCTGAGAGTGAGCTGTTCAAAAGGACATCCCTGTGTCCATCCAGGCCCTGCGCATGACAGAGGACAGGGAGTCTGAAAGTCAGACTGTCCAGCCTAAAACAAAACCTCTGGCCACCCTAAGGCCAGGCTGATGTTAGGGTGGCCAGATGTCCGGCTTTAGGCTGGATAGTCCAGTTTTCTGGCTACCTGTTCTCCATCCGACGCAGTGCCTGGACAGAATAAGGGATGTCCACCCTTTCAGTAGCTCACACTCAGACAACCTCTCATCTGTGTTTTCATGGAGCCAGGAGGCGTGGCCTCAAGTTTAGTGGTGTGTCTTCATGGGAACTGGGGGCGCTGTTTCACGTTTGGGGGAATGTCCGGTGAGGTCTGGCTATCTGGGGTGAAGACAGTGGCCACTCTAGCTGCTGTGGAGGTCACAGTTAAAGGGGCGGGCTGCTGTAGAGGTCATTGTTAAAGGGGCGGGCTGCTGTAGAGGTCACTGTTAAAGGGGTGGGCTTCTGTAGAGGTCACCGTTAAAGGGGCGGACTGCTGTAGAGGTCACTGTTAAAGGGGCGGGCTGCTGTAGAGGTCACTGTTAAAGGGGCGGGCAGCTGTAGAGATCACTGTTAATGGGGCGGGCAGCTGTAGAGATCACTGTTAATGGGGCGGGCAGCTGTAGAGGTCACTGTTAAAGGGGCGGGCAGCTGTAGAGGTCACTGTTAAAGGGGCGGGCTGCTGTAGAGGTCACTGTTGAAGGGGCAGCCTGCTGTAAAGGTCACTGTTAAAGGGACGGGCTGCTGTAGAGGTCACTGTTAAAGGGGTGGGCTGCTGTAGAGGTCCCTGTTAAAGGGGTGGGCTGCTGTAGAGGTCACTGTTAAAGGGGCGGGCACTGTAGAGGTCACTCTCGATATCTTTTAACGACACACACACACAAACAGTAAATTAAATAAATTAAATATACCCGGGCAAAGCCGGGTCCTTCAGCTAGTATTTAATAAACCTTGGGTTAAGGGTCACTCTACATGTTTACCTTTTTAGACTATAGGTTGGATAGGACAAGGGGTTCTGGAGCTCAGAGTCATGCCTCAACTGTGTTTAGTAGTGAATTGCCTCAACTGTGTTTCTCTGTGAATTGGATTAGTCAAACAACTGGAGAAGACTGAATCCCAGGAAACAGATTTTTTTTTTCTTGTTTTTCTTCTTCATATAATTCCTGCTATCTGTTTTAGACTGGACAAGGTAAAATATGAGGCACGCGTTATATATGATCATTCTACCCTGTCCAGTTTAATTTATGCAATGAATATTTATATTCCCCATCTTTAAGATTAATCCACGTTTTCCTCCTTTGATAGAGGAGGGTAAACTGGATAAATAATTTTTGGATGTTAATGGGTGCTCTGCTTATAAGGCAGTGGTGTGTGAAACATTAAAAACATATATTTAGGAAGTTTATTTTAGGACATTGAATCATTAAAATAAGATTGTTTAAAGTAGGATAACTATTTTAATCTTATATCTAACCTTTAAGTGAAATACAGTGTTAGAACAGGTTGCATCGAGCAGTTAAAGAAATATAAGGAGTACAAAAAGGCATACAGTACTTTGAGTTTCTTTTGCAAGGAGCTAGGGAGAGACTTTTGGGCTAAAAGGGCGATGGGGTAAATTACTGGTGAATGTGATTAAATGCCAAGATGGAGGTTATCGCATACCCTATATTAAGAGTAGGAGCGGTGTTTTATTTAATGATCCAGTCTCCATTAATAATATCTTAGGGATGTTGGGATGTGGGTGTATATGCCGTTCAAAACAGTCTAATCTCCGTTTTTGGCAAAAGCAACACTCATATTTATTTTGAGCAAAAAGAAAAACAAACACAATAACA
Organism: Rhinella marina; assembly: GCA_900303285.1. NCBI lineage: Eukaryota > Metazoa > Chordata > Amphibia > Anura > Bufonidae > Rhinella > Rhinella marina. The sequence goes on from ONZH01015342.1 coordinate 12,067, forward strand.
GCAGAATAAATCTTCAGGGGTATTTGCAACTACCTTGGTAGCAAGTAGCTCCTCCAGTGTCCAACTAGCTCACACTCTGAACTGAAGATTGACCTCTAGCACATTACACAGGTACCTTTAAGTACACAAGACTCAGGATCACAGCCTTAAAGAGGCTCTGTCACTAGTTTTCAACATATACCATTAGATATATAGGCAGATAGGGCTCATCACCCTTTCCCCACACATACCTTTATTTCCCAGAAGGAAGGAGCCATTAGCCAGGAAAAGGCACTTTTTAAAATATGCTAATGAGGCATCGGAGCACCGGGAGGCGTGTTCTCCTCTTCTGAGCACCGCATCTGCAACACCTATCTAGCTCCTAACACCGCCCTATATGTAAGTAATCCGCCCCCCTGCCTCATGATGGACAGCGCTAGACTCTCCGGTCTAGCACTGAAATCCCGCGCCTGCGCACTGGCCCGTTGAACGGCGCGTGCGCACTACGCTCGCAGCGCCGAACTTTGCAAGCCCTTTCTCTGTAGTGCACACGCGCCGTACAACGGGACAGTGCATAGGCGCGGGATTTCAGTGCTAGACTGGAGAGTCTAGCGCTGTCCATCATGAGGCAGGGGTGCGGATTACTTATATGTAGGGCGGCATTAGGAGCAAGATAGGCGTTGCAGATGCGGTGCTCAGAAGAGAAGAACACGCCTCCCCGTGCTCCGATGCCTCATTAGCATATTTTTAAAAGTGCTTTTTCCTAGCTAATGGCTCCTTCCTTCTGGGAAATAAAGGTATGTGTGGGGAAAGGGTGATGAGCCCTATCTGCCTATATATCTAATCATATATGCTGAAAACTAGTGACAGAACCTCTTTAAAGGGATACACACACACTTTACATTTCCAAAACATAAATTTTACAAATGAAACATAATAACTCATTACAGAGGAGTTTACAATCTATTTTATACATATAATAAAGAAACAAAAACACTGTCTGTTTAACTTCAGCTCTGCCTCACCTAAGTTAATCAGCTGCATGCTTCTCATACCCTGTAATGTAGGCAAGGAATTATGCTGGATGTTAGTGTGAACATGGCCTTAGTCTGTCTGCAGAAGTAATAGTGGACAGAGAGATAGGTTTGCTGGCCAGCAAGAAAACGAAAGCATACAAAAAAAGACATACAGATGCACACACAAACTAATGACATAGTCACCCCCTTACATACCCCCCAGCTCAAGTGGAAGCTTGTCCTTCCACAAAATTGTTTACTTGGACTTGGTTACCAAACTGAGATAGATAGTCAGCATTCTTATGCTGGCTTCCTGGTTTGTACTGTACTGTGAATCGGTAAGGCTGTAAACTTAAGTACCATCTCGTCAGACGAGCATTGTTACCTTTCATGGTGTTTAGCAAAAAAAAAGGATGATGATCAGAAATTAGCATACATTATTTGCCTAGTAAATAATAACACAAACTCTCAATGGCCCATTTGATGGCTAAACATTCTTTTTCTATAGTAGAGTACTTCTGTTCCTTGGGGAACAGTTTCCTGCTTATGTACAGAATGCGATGTTCTTCTCCATCCTGGATTTGACATAAAACAGCCCCAATACCTCTCTCCAATTCATCAACCTGAACTTGAAATGGTAGGGAAAAGTTTGGATTACTCAATATCGGTGCAGTACAAAGTTTCTCCTTTAAACTATTAAATGCATGGGCACAATTGCTTGCCCACTCAACAATGTTCTACCTTGTTTTATTAGTGTGGTGCTGCCCAAAAGCTTTTCAGATATTGACAGGAGGCTCTTAAGAATATTTATGGTAGATACAGGTCAGTATCTCCTTGGATCTAACTCTGCTTTTATTGAGTTCTATTCAATTTGAAAAAGTAAATAAATTATTTGTGGTGTGCAATACTATTACTAAACTTCAGTTATCATGAAGTTTTCCTACAGTTCAGACTTAGTAGAGATTTGTCTCAAATTTTATTTTAGTGGAGTTTAGACTTCTTAGATTTAAAAACAGGGTTAAGTTAATTATTGGTGTAAGTTTAAGTCTGCCTGTAGCCTAGGTGATTTGAAGATGTTACATACTGTACTTTGTTTTGCTTTATTTCTCTTTTTCCACTCATGTTGACTCTTTTTGGGTGGGGTGGTTGGGGGGAGGAAATTTTGTAATTTGTTTATATTTATATTTTTTGTATGTTCCAAATTTGTTTAATAAGATTTATTATAAAATGTTTTTGCTGTAACTGTATCTTTAAGTAATACAACACATTCACTAATATCAGTATAATAATACTGTGTTTGCAGTAAAACACATTTACTAATGCAGGTATAGTTATGCATTTTTGGCATTAAAAAAACATTCAATAACATAGGCAGAGTAATGCAGTTTTTGCAGTAAAACTTATCTACTAACATGAGCATAGTATTGCAGTTTTTGGCACTAAAATGTCTGAAGTAATATAACTCATTTACAAGGGTATATTGATGCACTTCAGTGTTCTGAAAATGCATAATTATAATCGGTAAACTGAGGTTTTTGGAAAAAAAGGGGCAAAATGTAAGCGTTTGCAGCAGAATATATGTTATTGGGGTGCTGGAAATAAGCCCATGAACTGTAGAAACCTAATGTTTTTAGTTTTATAAAAAGCTGGCTGTCTTCCCATATACAGAAAAAAATTGTTTGTTGTAGGATAAGTACTAGCGAGCAAGCTATATGAACTATGGAACACCACTTCAAAGTGGCCAGTCCTTCACTCTCTGTGCTAAACTTTCCCTGATAAAACTGTAAAACTGACCCAGTTATATCTCCTTATTCTCTTCCTGTAGTGTGTCTCTAGTATAGATAGATCACTGGCTTGTGTCTGCTCTGTAAATGCTTTTTGGCAGACAAAGCCATAGAACATGAATGCAAGCTCACACCAGAATGATCTGTAATGGTGTTCCCAGCCGAAGGACCTGCTAGAATTCTGCCCCTGATCGGCTGATCAGGCCGTCTGTCAGCCTTTCAGTCCATCAGGTCAAGACTGCCACTTTCCTCCAAGGGTTATGTGATCCTCTATCTTCTTTTGTCCTGTTATTTTACCTGCCAATTTTGACAGTAAAATGGTGCTGGCCACCGTTTGCAATTCATGCAAAATAAATTGCCAAAACTTCAGATTCATATGGCAGATGAATTTATGTGAAATTTGTGATGAATCTGATTCACTTATCTCTTTTATACACAGTGCTAGTCAATAAAGTGCCATGATTCATGAATTATAACACAAGTATATGAATAGTGTAATGGAACAGATTGATAGATTCTTGGGTTAAAACACTGTTGGAAAATAGGCATGGTTTGCCATGGTCACTGGGGCCCTAACATTGGTCCCCGGGTCTGCCGTGGATATCAACCTTTTATGCCCTGCCTAAGGTGGAACGTAGTAGACTGCATGCCACAAGTATTGAACTTTTACAGGGTACAGTATTATAAGTAATCATATAATTCCATGTTTAAGGCTAGTTTCACACTAGTGTTACAAACCATCTGGCAAGCTGTTCTGGCAGAGGAGCATCCTTCCAGAGTCCATCGTGTCCAGCATAGCCGTAAAGGAAGGAAGCGCCGACAAGCCTTATTGATAATGGGATCTGGCAGGGATCCAGCCTTGTACCGGTTTTTGTCCAGCCGAATCCCAGCATTACTGTTGGAAAAAATCCATTATAGTTAATGAGCTCAGGTGGAGAAAGCAGTATCCGGGTATGCCAGATATGAACTCCGGCAGGCAGTTTCTGCCAGATGGTTTTAATGCTAGTGTGAAAGTAGCATAGATCCTATAATGAGACCCAAAAAATCTAAAAAAGATGAGAGGATAGAAAAAAAATTAAGAAACAATAACTTTTCCTTTACTAAAGGATAAATCCTTTATCGAAAAAAAATATATTAAAAGGCTGCATAATTGATGTTGTCACATTCAAAATGACCTGACCTATAAAGCTGACATGTTTTTGTTCATCCTGTTTCCTAAAAAAACTGAATAAAAAGTGGTCAGAAAGTTCTATATACTAAAAATAAACCCTCGTTCCGCTCCATCAACAGAAAAATAAAAATGTTCTTAGTCTTGGAATGCTGAAACAGAAAAACAGTTTTTTGTTTTTTTTTAAAGTATTTTCCATAATTGTGTCAACCCAGTTAATAATGTTATCATGTTATTTATACTGTGTGTTGAACGCCATAAGGACAAAATGCAGAGAAAAAGCAACGGTGGAATTGCTCTTTTTGTTCTACTTTAGGGCTCATGAAAAGACAGAAAAGTAGAATGGCTAAGGTATTGAACTGACAGCCAACCCCATTCTACAGTAGCATGTCACCGGCACAGGGAGGTGGACAAAGCGGTCTGCCAGAATTTACACTATGTGGAAGTGGAGAATCTTGAACCATGAATCAGCACTGAAATCAGCACATTGGTTTAGACTTCATTTGTAAAGTATATTATTACATTTCATTAATTTCAGTTTTCATGATATTCAAACCCATTTTATTTTATTAGACAACCACTTTAATTGGTTAAAAATACCAACAAATAATAATTTACAATTTAATTTGCAGTTGGAAATAGATACAGTTTCTTCTTGTCTGAATGAGGCCTTACACATGGATACATAGCACAGCCAATACAATGCTAGTACAAATTGTCACTTACAGTAGTCTATAACATGTTTCACTACTTTTAGTGACTTAGATTTCTCCTAAGTGGTCAAGTTAACCCCAGGAGTATGAGATATTTGAAATGCTTAAGGCCAAACCGTGTTATTAGAATTAGCAAGCAGTTAAGATTGTGCAGTTCAGTACTTGTCCCCAGGCCATACAAGTTCTTCTTTGTAGCATACAAATGACCTGGAACAATGAAAGCATTTGAAGGTTCCCCATGTATCCATTAAAACAGAATCAAGGTTAATACAAAAAATGTACCAGTAAAGACTGGAAAAAATTGCAAGGACAAGTAGACTGTGACTAGTTGTCAATAAATATTACTGAAATTCTGCATAGAAAACATGTATAAATGTGTTTCCTTGATAAATTACAGTTTTTACAGTGCACATGATAGGATTCAATAAAGACAACAGAGCTCCGAATAAAGCGCTACCAAATAAATGAAAATAAAAAAAATTGTGATAGGGATTGTATGACAAACTAGCTGAAGGACCCGGCCTCGCCCGGGTATATTTCATTTATTTCATTTAATGTTTGTGTGTGTGTCGTTAAAAGATATCGAGAGTGACCTCTACAGCGCCCTCCCCTTTAACTGTGACCTCCACAGCAGCTAGGGTGGCCCCTGTCTTCACCCCAGAAAACCATTCCCCAAAAAGCCCAGAAAGCCATTCCCCAAAACATGAAGCAGCACCCCCAGTTCCCATGAAGCCATACCCCCTAAACATTCGACCAGGCCCCCTGGCTCGATGAAAACACGGAGGAGAAGCTGTCTGAACGTGAGCTACTGAAAGGGTGGACATCCCTGCATCTGTCCAGGCACAGCGCCGGACGGAGAACAGGTAGCCAGAAAACTGGACTGTCCAGCCTAAAGCTGGACATCTGGCCACGCTAACATCAGCCTGCCCCTAATGTGGCCAGATGTCCGGTTTTAGGCTGGACAGTCTGGCTTTCAGACTCCCTGTCCGCAGGGCCTGGACAGACACAGGGATGTCCACCCTGTCAGTAGCTCACGCTCAGACAGCTTCTCCCCGTGTCTTCACTGAACCAGGGGGTGTGGCCTTGTGTTTAGGGGTGTGGCATCATGGGGGCCAGTGGCACGGCTTCACGTTGGGGGGAGGCTGGACAGTCTGGTTTCAGACTCCCTGTCCTCTGTCATGCGCAAGGCCTGGATGGACACAGGGATGTCCTTTTGAACAGCTCACTCTCAGACAGCAGCACTGTGCAGTCTGTTCATGAGCTGCAGGGAGAAAGTCACCCTCCCTCCCCTGCAGCTAACAGAAGTTGATTTTTACCTTCATTGTTTCAATCCCGGTCAAATGCGGCGTGGAAGGGGCGTGGCCTGACTGAGTCGGGGGCGTGATTTAGTGGGGCCTGGGTGTGGGGCTTTTAAGTCATTCTTTTGAAGGTGGCCTGAATTACAGGTCGATGCTATAGTAATTTAGGAGGAAAGTGGGTAGCAGTGGAAGAAAGCATCTTTTATTACTACTGAACGGTAAATATGTGAAACTTACATCATATGAGGTAATGATTGATGATGAGTTAGTCTAAAACATAAGTTATATTTATGGTAACCGGAATGCCCCTTTAACAGTGTCATCCACAGCGCTCTGCCCCTTTAAAGCAGACCTACAGCAGTGAACTGGCTAGGTTGTTAAGGAAACCTGGTGTGTGTGGAGACTAACTGCCTGTGAGCTTCTATTGGCTGATAAGGGTTATGTGACCAGGCTTCTATTGGCTAATGCATTTTTCGGGAATATCTCAGGAACGGTATGTCCTGGAGAGCTGAGACCCCTTCTAAAACCTTCCTGGACACCTGATGTACCTGTGTGCCAAATTTCATGATTGTAGCTGCGACGGTGCAGATTCCTTTAGCGAACATACACACACACACACACATACATACACTCAGCTTTATGTATTAGATACCACTATGGTGCAGATAAAGCCCACCACTAACTTTCAAGATTATGCAATTTTGATCAATTATGCAAATGATCAAAATTGTATTGCATATTGAGAGCGCTATCCTAATAGACTTGAATAGCAATGACAGCAAAAAAACAGATGTAGATACATCTTACCTGGAAACCTGCTTATTACCAGTAAGGCTACATTCACACAGCTGTTTTCAGAACCAGTTGAAGTCAAGGAAGCTATTCACATAACCGGTTGAACTCAATGGAGCCTTTTTTGATGGCTCTTTAGACAGGAGTGCACCCATCTGGCAGTCATGAAAAATAGTTACACTAGTGAAAAATAGCCTTTTCGGGGTTAAAATTAAAAAATGACCTCATCCATATGCATGCGCAGAGGCAGTCGATCCTCACTTGATGCAGAAGGACCTGTGCACGTTCTCAAATGGGCGTTGCACAGGCCATTCTGGTATATTTAGAACCCCCAGATCCTCTCTCTTTTACCCCTTTAGAGCAATGTGGACTTCACTGCTGGGGATCCCCTGGTTGTTTCTGTGGAGTAGCTGCTGACTGGTAGATTGAACAAAGAGAAGTCAAACAAGCCAGGGGTCGATGCTAGACAATCGCAGAGGGAAATTAGATCTAAACGGAATCCATAGAGTCAGGCTCAGAGCCAGGTCTAATAACTAGGAAGGACTATAAGTGTCAGAATAGCAGGCAAATGGAAAATCAGAGAATCCAGGTAAAATCTGGGTCATAATAGTAGGGGTTAATCCAGAGGTGCAGAGAGACAAGCCTGCTCAGAAAATCAGAAGCCAAACCAACAATCAAACACAACAGAATGAAAATTTATATCAGTGTTAAAGGGTTAATTAATTAATAATATTTTGTTGAATATTATTAATTAATATGCATAAATAGGCGTAACCGGCTGACGCTAGCTCAGCCTATTTATTTCCCACACTATTCTATTCCCTTCACACTTAAGCTATAGCGGCGACTATAAAGACCATGTACTCCGTATCTTTAAATAATAAAATACTTTATTATACAAAACAAGGTCTGTTTACTTATTTACACTATATCCATATATATTTATATAAATGGCTTATAAATATATATGTATACAGTTGCACCACAAAATACTAAAACTACCTACACTGCACACTTCCCACAATTAATTCCACCCACAATACTTACTAAATAATACACACACTCACAATATAGCAGCCCACCCTCACCTATACTATACTGTCCCTGGAATGTAAAGGGTTAAATAACAGTAGGGGATAAATGAGGGATATTGCAAGGGTTAGCCCAGGTTCCACAGGGCAGGGGTGAGCAGGGGTTAACTGGTAGGGGTACTGGCAGGGCTGTAGGGGTTACACAGGTTCCACAGGGCAGGGGTGCAGGGAGCAAGGGTTGGCGATCAGGGGACAGCAGCACACAAGGGGTGCTGGGAGGTATGGCAGGGGTTAAATGGACAGGGACACTGGCAGGGCAGCAGGGGTTAGCCCAGGTTCCACAGGGCAAGGGTGCAGGGAGGTATGGGCAGGATGGTTACAGGGGTTAGAGCAACAGGGGTTGGATCATGGGTTAGGGAAAATAGGGCAGCTGGGGTATTGCAGGGGTTACAGGGAAAGCATTGGTGGTTCAGGGTTAAAAGGTAGGGCAAGGGTTAGGGGTTCTTAGGATACTTAGACCAATCCTTGCTGGAGCTCTGTCATGGTGACCTTTCCCCCATCTTCCTTCAGGTGACTCCTTCAGGAGACTGCCTTCTCTGGCCCCCACAGTTTGCTATATAGCCCCCTCCCCCTTCAGGTGAAAGCAGTGAGGTGTAGTGATACTAGCCCAACACCCCCTACAGGGAACCTTTTGCTGATAGCACACGGATCTACTTTCTATTGATCTCATCAGCCTCCATGTCTCCGGCCATTGTAACGCCCGCCTGAAAGTTCCTGCTATCAGTTTAAGATAGAGGGAAGTGCATCCACCACACCTATTGAGACAAAAGGGTCTAAACATATGGCCCCTTTGTCTTCCCCCATACCCCAGCAGGCATATGGCATTCCTGCAGGAGGGGGGCTTTGAATAGAGTGAAGTGAATACTATGTATCTTGGCCTTCTCACTACTGGGATTAAATATATATATATATATATATATATATATATATATATATATATGGGCATCATATGCATCAGATTGGGGCATACCGGAGACCCACCGATACATATATAGAAGGCCCATATATAGATATACATGTATATGCATGCCTAATTAAGGGGGCATGCATGCATATACATATACACCCATACATACCAGCACTTCCCTCTACAATCAGGAAATAGCTAAACAGCAGATCAGATTCAGATAGAGCGCCAAGTTCTCAGATTGCCTTCAGTAACCTTTCCCCTGATTGGTCTGCTGATCAAGCCTCCTGACTGGCAGATCAACCAGGATTCTGGAATGACTGGATAGCTGAATAATAACAGCTACCTTTATTCTCAGATTTGTTAAATCAATTACAAGGTTTTTCGGTAAATGAGATCATGCCACCGTGAAATGCTCATTTATCGGGTGATAAGATCATTGGTGTGGTCACCTAAATCATAATTTGCCGTCAGCAGATCATGCTGTCTAACCAGAACTCTGCTGCTGGCAAACAATGATTTTGTATGATTCTGTATGGTTCCTCCCTACACTGTGGAGAAGTTCACTGCACATAAATGTGTCTCCTCCACTGATGAGCAGGCCACTCCTTCCTGACAATCGTCTGCTCCATAGGGCCATGTAAAGGGCCTTTAGAGGAACTTAAAGGGAACCTGTCACGTCAGAAACACATTTCAAACGGAGAGCATTACCTTATAGTTGCCCCCAGTCTTTTCCTAATGATGGGTTTGATGTGTTAAACTGAGGCTGATTTGGTGAAAAAAACGATCTTTTAAGCGCCATCAGCGCTGTCTTTCAGGTCCCTTTCAAGTCAAGGGGGCAGTGGCTTCCTTGCTTGAAGTCAAGGTAAGCACGCCCCCTCTCTGGTGATTGACAGGATGCAGTAAGGCGCGCTCCCATGTCCTGCTGCCGCTGCCCGCCCGGCTTCAGCGCAGCAGGAAGCTAAAAGAATAGCGAGCACTCCCGCTCGCACTGGCTGGCGCATGCGCAGTGCGCCGCTAAAGCCTAGTGGCCAAGACATGGGAGCGCTGCATCCTGTCAATCACCAGAGAGGGGGCGTGCTTACCTTGACTTCAAGCAAGGAAGCCACTGCCCCCTTGACTTGAAAGGGACCTGAAAGACAGCGCTGATGGCGCTTAAAAGATCGTTTTTTTCACCAAATGAGCCTCCGTTTAACACATCAAACCCATCATTAGGAAAAGACTGGGGGCAACTATAAGGTAATGCTCTCCGTTTGAAATGTGTTTCTGATGTGACAGGTTCCCTTTAAGTTCATCAACTTCATCATGCGTTAAGAATTTTGTATTTAGATAGCATTGCATAGCTCTTAAAATACACAAACAGATCTGAGTTACACTGGTGAAACTTCCTGTCTGTAATATCATGTCCAGGGTTAGAGTTCACGCATATGATTGTGTCCCTATTTTGGTCTGCAAGCAATAGATACACAAAATACACATACCGACTGTGTGTATTCTGTTTTTCTTACTCCCATCAATGGCATGTGCTATACAGACAAGAATAGGACATGTTCTATCATTTGAGGAACAGCCACACAGATCTGCAAACAATATGGATAAATGGCTGCAAAGGGGTTTAGAAAGCACATTCTATCTTCAGCCTGGGCCTTTCAATGTGCTCACCAAGACTTATTTTTAATTTCCAGAATTATTTATAATGCTCATGGCTTCCTTCTGTCATCTTTTCCCGTGATCCTCGGACAGAAGAAATGAATTCCGAGTGCTCAATCCACTCAGATGAAGATGGAAACAGCAGCAGGCAAAATTATAATAATTTTTCATCTCCATTGTAGAAGACAAGTCAACAAGATTTGCATAGTCTTGCTGCGAGGTAAAGTGAACTATAATCATATGACATTGCTAAAGAAGGCACCGTGTTTTATGCATTTATGTATTTATAAAGAGCTTGATGAAGACTCATAAACAGAGGCATCAACATTAGTAATATGCTGAATAAATTATATGAGTGATCCAGCCTGGCAGCAAAAGCATTTAGTGTTTTGATCAAATATTCAAGATTCTATTTCATCTATAAAAAAATGGAAATGCAATAAGTATGAGGGGATTTTCCTGCTTGAATTAAAAGACCTTACAGTACATTAAAAACAAGCATAATATTTGAAAGATGTGGCTGTGTGAGTATAGGGTGGCTGTGCATATAGTCCATAGAGGACTATGCCACTTTTGAAAAGTGGTTTAATAGTAGGGATGGTTAGATATGGTATTTAGTTTCATGCCAGATTTATTATTATAATGTTTAAAAAAGGTTGCAAACCAGTCTAGTGGGCGAGGCAAAGCATTTAGAGACTAAAGTATAAGGTTGTGAGATACGCCAAATTTAACAAAAATTGTCCCTGCTTTATCAAGACTGGCATCTGCTGCGCTGGCCTTGGGGCCTGCGCTGCTGGAGGAGGAATGTGATGTATGATGAGGCACAGACTTCATCATAAATGACATGCCTTCTCTGGCAGTTAGTGCACCAGAACAAAATCTACGGCAGCTGCCATAGATTTCAGTCATAATTTACGCCAATTTCTGCCGTAAATAATGATGAATATGCATGTTGCTATGGGCACCGAAGGCTACTTTCACACTAGTGTTTTTGCTGGATCCGGCAGGGCTCAGCAAAAACTCTCCCATTACTGATAATACAACCATCTGCTTCGGTTATGAACGGATCCGGTTGTATTATCTTTAACATAGCCAAGACGGATCCGTCATGAACTCCATTGAAAGTCAATGGGGGGAGGATGCACTTTCTATTGTGTCAAATAGTGTCAAAGAGTTAAATAGATCTGTCCCCATTGACTTGCATTGTGGGTCATGACGGATCCGTCTTGCTCTGCATCCCAGGATGGAAAGAAAACTGCAGCATGCTGCGGTTTGCTCTCCGATATAAGAATGCAACCAAATGGAATAGAATTAATTTTGGAGCACTCCGTTCTGTTCAGTCACGTTCTGTCCCCATTGACAATGAATGGGGACAAAACGGTATTGAGACCCATTGACGGATCTCAATACCAGAAAATAGAAATCCTAGTGTGAAAGTAACCTAAGCCAGTGTTCATTTATTTTCATTTTGATATATTTCGCACATAGCGTTGAGACGAAGATGAAAGTCAATGAACATTGAATGGACTGTAGAGCTTGAGCATGAACACATTAAAGCAGCTGGCCAGTATCTATTAATGGCTTCACATGTGCTGGGAACAGTACATGGATACAGCTAGTAATAAACATTATTAAACTATTATCACAATTGTCTGATAGTTTAATATGAATAATTCATGCTTACAGGCAGATCCACTCTCTTGCCGGTGCTACACTGTGAAAATGGCCGCTGATGTAGGGTTCTATCCATCAGTGGTCTCCATTCACTTACACTGGTAACAAACAGAGAAACTAGCACAAGCGCAGTCCGATAGTTTTTATAATGCCTATACTAGCTGCATACATATGCTATTCTCAGCAGATATCAGCTAGTGATAGATACTGACCAACCCCTTTAACACAATTCACCAATATAATAGAAGAAGAAATGGGACACCAATATGTTTTACCAATGCTTAGGGGGAGACTTATCAAAACTGGTGTGAAGGAAAACTGACTTCATTGCTCATAGCATCCTATCAGATTCCAGCTATAATTTTTCAGAGTTCCTTTGGAAGATGAAAGGAGAGATCTGATTGGTTGCTATGGGCAACTAAGCCATTTTTCCCTTACACCAGTTTTGACAAATCTACCCCTTAGTCTTTTTTTTCTATCTCTTTTTAATATTTTTTTCTATTTCTGGACATGAATTTGGGTGCTGCCATCTTTCCGGGATCAGGAATCTGTAGCTTAGCAGTCACTTGCTATGCTGACGCACATCACTACTGAGACCATTGTTTGTCAGTCGTAACGTGTGTAGATGGCCTGTCACGCTTCCTGGAATCAGAGAAGGACTTCAGTATTGGACCCAGAGCGCTGTTGACAGGTGATACTCTTGTCCTGTTTAACCCTTTCCTGACACAGCAATTACATTTTTATTTTGCCATTCACATAGTCATAATAGGGCTTGTTTTATGTAGGTCAACTTTTCCTTTATAATTGCACTATTCAATATTGCATCCAATTAGAGGGAAGCTGGAAAATAATTCCAAATGGGGTGGAATTGGAAAAAAATGCAGTTCCACTACAGTTTTATGGGTTTATTTTTACAGTAGTAAAACTGACCTGTTTCCTTCATTCTCTGGGTCAGTATGATTACAGTGATATCACATTTATATAGTTTTTGTATTTTAATACTAAACAAAAATATAAAAATGCTCGAAAAATTATTTTTTCTTTGCATTGGCGTATTCTTTCCCCAATAACTTTTTTGATAATAACATCTACAGAGCTGAGTGAGGACTCATTTTTTATGGGGTTATATGTAGTTTTCAGTGATATTATATTGAAAGCCAAGAAAAAGATGGCGAATGTTTCGGAGTTCACCTTACAGGATAAATACATTTATATTTTAATAGTATGGCCGTTTTGAGATGCTGTGGTGCAATATTATTTATTTTTTATTGTTTATTTGTATTATGAGAAAAGTGGGGTGGTTTGAATTTAATTTACATTTTTTTAAATGAATAATTTATATTAATTTAAATATTTTTTAAAACTTTTTTTTATACATATTGTATTATGAAATCAGAAGTTCAATAGACTTTACTAAACTGTGATAAAATATATATACAAAGATATGCAATAACAAACCTTAAGTAAAGTCACCAAGAGTCGTTAAAAAAATGGGAGGGCTCCATCGACCAGTGCCCAGTATGGCACTCAGCTGACGCCCTTCTGATACAAAGAGAGTTGCTGGTAGCAAAGCATCTTACTCTGATGATGTCTTAAATGGAGCTGAGCTCTTTGTTCCAAAACAAAGTGTTTTTTACTCTTCTGGCTCCTCCTAGCCCCAACTAGTAAACGCATGTACACATACCTCATGCTGCAGAAATGTGGCCAAGTATAGACATCACTAAATAACTTCATGAAGGTAAAGGGGAACAACCAATTAAAAACCTATCTTTAGGCCTTCAAACAATCAGTATTTGGTCAGTATTTTGCATCAGTATTTGATCCGTGTTTGTAAGCCAAAACCAGAAGAGGAACATGTATAAGGAAAAGGTATAATAGAAATATTCTGTGTTATTACTGTTCACAACATTAGCCCTGTGTTTAAAACAGAAGAAACCCGTTGGCTATGGCACCCGCTGCTCTCTGGAGCAGGCGCTATCTTTAAAGACTCAACATCTGCAGTATACGTACTGCGGATGTTGGAAAGGAGGTAACTGCATTTACAGCAGCCACATGGACCACAGGCACAACATGTTCATTAACTAGAGAAACTTCTCTACGCATGCTTTGTAACCTATGCCTGTGCAGAGATCATTGTGCAGTAAAGGGAAGTAGATACACTCTGGTCATCTTCTATTGTGAATGGCGGATACTGTG